>JWZT01005182.1:25874-39301 GCA_000827895.1 Thelohanellus kitauei
ATGGCTATTCTAATGATTGGATGGCATTATTAATAAGCGCTCATCATGAAGCTTCAATTCACGTGTGTTTTTTATTTGAAAACAAATGCTGCAATGCGTGTAAGGAAAAATTTGGTTCTAATATCTATTTGACTGTCAAGAAAGTTGCTTATTCAAACCCGATCTGAATAATTTTTTTAATAATTTCTGCGTTTTTGCATTATGGGGATATGGACCTTATTTACTCATTTGCCCATTAAATAAAAATAAATATTAAAGAATAATGGGTAGACTAATTTTTAGCTGTCAATCACGAATGATGTTTTCAAGTGCGCAATGTTGAATGCTAGGGATGCTCCATAGTAAATGAAAACCCCCTATATGAGCACATAATGTCAGTCATTTTGACACAACAACAGTTAATATCATTACACAGGATATTGTGATCTCTTGCCATTGTAGTGATAATCAATCACAAACGATATCAAGAGTAAAAATGATTCAATAAATCCTTTTCGGTTGTTTCCTTGTACTTTCATTTCCTCTTTCGAACATTGTTTCTGATGATCGTGAATCCATTTAAAACTCATTTATGGTTCACTCAAACCATCTAGAAGGTGAAGCATCAATCATCAGGGTATAAAACCCAGTATCAACTACTTAGTGTTTAAGTCATGCTGCACAAATAGAGGGCGTGCTATTTTAAGTATTACTCTATTTTTCTACTATTATAAAGGATCACAAAGATTCAATGATCGAAATTTTGTAAATATACTTCAGGCTTTTGAAAAGGAATTACAAAATAATAAAATGTATGACTCTCTTCATGTTGAGGGGAGTAAACAATGTATAAGAATGGCTTTATATTAATATTATTTAAACCAAAAATCATGATCAAAAACGTAAAAACGAATAAATTTGATATGGTTTATGAAAATGTTGGTTAAAATCGTTTCTTAAGTTAATGAAAATCGAATAAATTGTTAGGTTCTCACAACAATGCTTCTAATATTAAATCATTCTGAAATAAAGCTTAAAGTGATACTGAACCAATGAATTTATGTTAAGTATTAAGAATCAAACAATATCTGAAAGCATACTATGTCACTCATAAATAATATATGATTTCGTGATGCCTACCAACTTCATACTATTGATACCAGCAATATAGTACCCTTTACACAAATATAGTGATAGATATTATTAAATTTAAAAGGACCACGAGTGAAGATGCCAAATTTAATTTATGTAGAAAATCGGAGAAAATTATATTCTAAGACATCAAATCATGTATTGATTTATAAAAGGTAAGATTGAATTTAATGATCAAGAAAATAGATTATCATGTTTTACGTCTCCTCACTACCTCGAAACAAGCTCAATTAAACTTTATTTTAACTTTGCGATCGATAGCGAGAAAATTAAAATAAGAAAATATTTAACTGTTTGCATGGCACTCGGATTTCGCATACCGGTATCAAATAATTTCAATGGTGTTAAATTGAAGACATAGGAACATCATGTAAAATGATTCTAGTGGACAAAATATTATTTACATTGTTTTTAGAATGATCAACCAAATATTTTAACACCCATCCATATTGGGGTTCATTGCGATCGAGGTTTCAAGAAGCAACAACTCGGATCTAAGTCACAGGGATATCTGGAAAAAGAACGAGAAATCAATAACTAAAATCTGATACCCACACTTCTGATTATGAGTAAATGCTTATTTAATCAGAGTTAGCCACTAAAATACTGTTTTTGGGATAGGTCAAAACTGAATACGTAGCAGGCAATATATATCAATTTTTTCATCCGAATGAATTCAAAGCTCTGATATTGTCAATATTTATGTCGTACAAGGAAGTTACGATGGGCCCTGATGTCTCGTTTGAGATTATCATAGACCAGATCATGATCTAGTGACTCGCTGAGATTTATACGCGTTCCTATGTGTAACGCTTTATAGTTGGGACGAAATGCAAAATCTGTTTTGGCTGAGGAGACGAATGTTGAAAACAATTTGATGTTATTGCACAAACAAAACAACATCGGATATAACAGTCTGACAATCAATGTCTTGATTTTTGAATATTTAAATCGATTTAATACATCCATCCAGTTGACCCTTTCAAAATGCATCGATGTTTGATGTAGTATCAAAAGAACTTGTGATCAAGAACAGACTTTTGTGGAAAATTTGCGTTAACAACAACTATTATTAGGCATGCATCTTTGTAATAATGAATTACTCTTTCTAATTACTGGTATTGTATAGGAAAAATTCCATTTTAAACTTGTAACTATTTTCAACATTGAGAGTTTTTTGTTTAAATATTCTTGTTAAAAAATAACGAATGTAAAATCAAAATATTTTAAATTACCTCCTTGCTTATGAGATAAAGTCTGGCGTGGTTGAAAATCCACCGTTGATTGTTGTTGAATCTTCTCTGAGCCCAAAAATATATTCTTTCCCTGTTTGGTTCTTCGTAGAATGAATTTCCAGGCTCGTCTCGCACTAAAGGTTCTCTTCTGGGCACTGGAAAGATCATTCTAAAATTCATAAACGGATCCACATCTCGGATTGATACAAATAATGATCCGATGTTTGGCGGCTGGAAAATTGCAGACAATTTTTTAATCGAAATCAATTAGTAGAACTTCCTTCTGCCCTAAAAAATGGAACTCTAAATATATATACAATCAATATATAATATTTTAGTCATAATACTCAATTTTGAAGGCTCAGGCATGCGTGTTCTTGACAAATTCCCTAAGTTTAGTCTAAAACAGACTTAATACAACTTTGTATTTGTGATAGCCTCACACAATCCAGGTCACATCGCCTAAAAAAGACAGTTTGTCTTCGCCCTTAATCCAACATGCGTTTAAACCTATTCCTAGTGATTTCAGCTGATGTGATAATTGGAATTAACCTGAATATGAATATTTTTGGGCCAGACTATGTATATCGTTCGACCCTGGGCGGGATGATTTTTATCCGGTTTTCAGAGTCAGCTTCGACGTCATTGGGTCCAGGGAATGGTGAGGCTGCACGGCGGCTCCGCCGCATCACCTATTCCTCAGTTTGATTAAGTGTACACGGTGTCATGTGATTTTCATTAGTCGGGCATGTTTATATGCGATATGAGATGCATTGTTTCAGGTCTTGACGTTCAGGGGCTAACTGAATAACTCAGGATTGAATATAAAACTCAGAATATCTTCATGTTCGATGACCTTTAAAAGGTTTATTTCTAAGTCAATAAATTTGGTGAAAAAAAGTCATGGTAGGTATGTAATAATTCAGAATAAATTTTCAAATTTATCAATTTTGTGTTTCTTTTGGGTACGCAACTTTTATCGCTTACAAATTTTTTGAAACTAGTAGATCTATTTTGCTTAACTTTTGTGGTTTCCCATACTTATATGGCCAGGTCGCACCTACTTCGGACAATGTATTCTTTCTCTTATATTCAATCTCATGGCAGTTATGTGTTCTGGCCACACCATAATCTATACTCGTACCTTAAATTCATTAGAGCCCATTTATTTATCAGACGTTTTGTTTTGATAGGCATTTTTGTTACATGATGTAGGATGGTATGAGGTTAAAATATGCAAAATCACACGATGGACTATTCAACAACAAAGTACGACAATATCTGTATGAGATTTCTTGTTTTTAAGATTTCTAAAATAGTTTTTTATTCTTCATTCAACATCACTATATTATCGATATAATGCTATTTTACGGAACTGTTGGACCAATAGGAAATATATAAAATATCAGGACGTTTGTTTAATCTTGTCGATGGTACTGCACATGGGCTAGGGGTTACGATTACTTCTGATCCTTGGTTAACTTAAAAACAAAGGGCTATGTCAATATGTGCACATTGTGTTTAGCATGCTATCCGTTGGGATATACCAACCTAGTATCAAGACGGTTAATTTACAAGTGGAACCCACATCTGGATGTTTGAGTTAAAAATAATGTTGGATTAGATTGGCTGAAATTAACGATAAAATATCTGTTGCGTGGTTACAACCAAATATATTCAAGAGTGCTATAAAGACTAAACGGTTCCCAGCCCTTCATACAGTAAACTTACATGGCTTTTTTGTCATTTTAAGTTATGCGATAATTTTGAGGGCTAGAATTATGCCAAAAAGAAATTAAAATATTAACTTGTAATTATTTTTGTTTTGAACGACCTGCCAGACATTTAATATAAGGCGCCAGTGTCCATGAATACGGTTCGAAAAAACGGCTGTTCCAGTCATAATCATTTTAAACGAATCGATTTTTTCTAACAGTTCGATCTTTTGAAAAATTGAATGCTATTTTGCAAAAATAAAAAAACAGTATTTCTTATATTTTATCGAATTATTTAAATGAATGAACACAGTATTTATTGAAATTAAAATCAAATCTTCTTGAATGATGAAACAAAAATCCATCAATCTTGAAGAAAAGGAACATATTTTGTACAAGCTAGAAGCGAAATACCAAAAGTATCAAGTTCGACTTCAATACTAATCAGAACATTGATCAGATACATTACCGGATCAAATCGAAGTGCAGTAATTTATCGCTGATTCAAAAAGTAAACTTTTCACTCATCAGCTATCTTTTTGCCTATTTCTTTCAGAATCTAGGGACTTATTCATCCGAGATTCAGGTATCCATCACATATTATTAGCTAAAAAACTCTTGGTTAGTTTGCTTGCAAAAATTAACCTGTTTGAAAGTAAATTCATGTTTAGTTAGTGCTCAAAGAACTGAAAATGCTAATTCAAACAGACGCTTATTTATTCTGCTATATCGTTTTGATGCTAAACCATTACTCGACCTTAGTATGTCTGCCCCTCAATATTGGGAAGATAATTGAGATTTACACGGGTATTTTTCGTGTTTCAAAGATTATATTTTGAAGCAACCAACCCCTTGTAATACATGGACTACGAATATGTAAGTGTTAACCTGATAAAGTGATAATCTTGAAGACATTTTCAATAATCTCACCAGGATTTTGGATGACTTCTCGCAGAACGCAACGACCCCGAACACAATCGAAGATTTCTCCCAACTAAACTGTGATATTAGAGAGTAAAATCTAATAATTACAGAATCTACAATGTTGGCTTGGTTGAGAGAATCTATTCTCTGAACAACCTTTACGACATCACAAAAACTCTTGTTAAACTATCGAAATGCGAACAAGTTTACATGCTATGATACTAGAATGCTAAATATCGTTGTATCAGTTTATTTGAATCTGTCGATAAAGTAGAGCAACTTTTGACTAGAAAATCTTTAAACTGTCGAAAATTATCGAAACTCTGTTCCCTTTAAGGCAGCTCATCGATTTGTCGCAACTCGCAGACATTTTATTTGCTTATGCCAGTGTCAGAAAAATGCCTTTTAATGGCAACAAGATCTTGAAATTCCGATATAATTATCAGCTTACAGTAAATGATTATAAAAACAGTTTCTTTTTGTAACTTTAGCAATATCATCACCCGAGCTGGTCTCATTTACACGAAAATCTGACAACGTCATCGATATATCAAGCGTGGTGATTCCAGCTGTCGAAGCGATGTCTGTCAATTGGTCATCATTGGATTTTATGGCCTTATTCATTGAATTACATGGATTCTTTCCAGATGAGACTGAAACTATGTTCATTAAGTCTCTGGCCAACTATTCAGACGTCATGATGCTTGCTTTATTGCAGCAAAAAAGAGTAAGGATCGAGATATAAAAGTTTCATATATCAAAGTTATTGGAGTTTACCATCGATTATTACATCTCAAACGAAAAATCAACGTGTGAAACCCTGAAATACGCCTGGAATTATCCAGTTTGTGGTTTTTAATTTAGGAATTCAACACTGAAATCAAAAACATCATATTGAAAGCTTTTCAAAAATTTACTCAGAAAGAAAACTCACCATTTAAAATATCACGTGTTTTAGACATTGCGCAAAACCTAAAGGCTATAGGGGTTCTTTTAAACTCCGATGACTTGAAATTTGTGTTTGATATCGTCATTGAAGCAAAGAAAAGAAACTACGTTCAACTCGATAAATGGATGCTGGATAAGTTTTACCAAAAGAAGGTATTTTAATTCCTTCATAGTAGGAATTCTTTTTAACGTTTTTAATCGATTACTTGAAAAAGGTTTCAGATAAAATGATTGACAACCAAGAAGAATCAGGTTTAATTGACCCAGAAACTTCTATGCAAATCATTTCTCTCATTAATAACAATAAACAATACTTGGACCCAATAAACGTCAAGATATTTGAAAAGATTTATTCAATTTATTTGGATAAAATTAAAAAAGAAAAGCTGAAAGAAGTTGAGGATAGGGCCAAGATTATACTAAATTTCATCTTCAAAAAAGTTAACCCACATTATGATTTTAATACCAGAAAGAGATTTATCACACAGTACCTGATCGACTTGTTCAATTTAACAACCACGGCCAACGAACCCAATGTAATCATTCGTTTATCAAGTATGTCAATCATTTAAAAATTTACATTTTTGAAATTTTGGAAGTCGAAAATTTGGAACCTAGTGACTTGTCCACACTCGCTCTTATATTCTCGATGATGTATGAATTCAAAATTATTTCCAAAAAAGATATTAAATTAAAAATTTCTGATCTGCTTTTCAGTCATCCTGTAAATTCAAAATTGTTCTTCACCGCAGTTTCAATTATTGCAATTTTATATGATGAGTACATTAATAACGTTAAGTGATTACGAACCGAGCATAAATTGCTGAAAAACATTTATTTTTCGAATATCTACATTCATTTTCCTTTGCATCTTCAAATGGAAATCAAGAACTCAGTCAAAAAAATTAATCCAAAATTCTACAAAATCGACGGGGTAAGAAAACGCATATTTTGAACCTGTAAATCTGTTAACTTCAAGACTAGCCATTCTGAAATCAGAATGACACAAGCTGTTTTTATTCATTCATATTTTTATGATTGATAATTTTTTTTCGTAAGATGGAAATTTCCTTCTTTCTAACAAGGACCATTTACTTCGAGTCCTTTGAAGCTCTCTATTTATTATTATCTTTTAAAACTTGATTGCAAATTTTTGCCGAATACGTGTGAAACTGATCCAATCCAGATAATTTCTACCGTCAAACAGTTTATAGCATGTAAAAGTAGTACAGGCTTCTGCTTCTTTAAGTTTTCGAATTTCTAGGAAAATGAAGATCAATTAAGATGACTTAATGTTTAAATAAATCTAAGTATCGTTGCTCTCTGCATGTTGACATTATTTCTGAAAATATTATGCTATCTACAATTCATTTCGGCATGAAAGTGAATTTTTAACACTGACCTTAAGAATCAGGAGTGTCAGAGCTTATACAGTATGGGCAGTCTTAAAGATCCTTTTAACTGATGGATCAATAAACATTTTCAAAAAATTATTGAAAATGAATCATACACAATATAACCTAAAATTTCCCACTCGTTATTTTTGAAGACATTTTTGTAAATGAGGATGATAGCTCATATAATTGAATGATCACGTAATCCTAGGTTTTTTTTCAGCAAATACTCACAAAAGATTTTCTCCAAGCTGTTTAAAAAACGAAAATTTTTTTCGACAAACATTAGCAATTTATAGGATGCTTATTTTTGTCAGGACATCAACTTTTAAATTGCACTTCACCACGAGGAGAGCAGAGTTGTATAATATTTTTCCCCCTAAGTGTGTTTGAGGTTCAACTCAAAAAATTTGTTAAAAATTAACCGGAAAACTATTTTAATTAACAATAAAATACATAAACTAACCTAAAGAAAATTATCGAGGATCCTGAGATTTTACTGTGCAAAACAGGTAGTTACATCGACGAAATGGTCAAGCTTCGTGCAAACAAATATATTCAGCTGTACAACAGACAGGGTAATTAATGAACTCATTAGAATATGAGTATTTCTCCCGTTCATGCTGCGAGTTCACGAAGGACCATATATCTGTTGTCGACAAATTTTATAACAACGACCAATGCTTAATTAGCACAAATATTCCAAAATCTTTAAGGAACATACTGATGATTGTCACAGAAAAATATTTTAGGGTAAATCTTCGTTATTAAAGCTAATTTACCTGGATGGAATAGATCTAAAAATTTTGGCAAGATATTTGTTACTGGAATGTATCATCGATAATTATGAAAACCACGTTAACTACTTCAAACTTTTGAAGTATTTGGACAATCCGAAATTATTTCAAGAAGTTCGAATATTTACAAACGATGTTATCAAAGTTTGCCAACTTATCATAGATTTACTTCCTACATGTAAATAAATACGTCAAAAAAAATCAATGGAAATCACTAGGAAATTGGTTTGGCCAGTTGACTGTTGGTGATGATAAACCTCTGACATTTCAAGACTTCAACATAAAAATTGGTCTCATCCACACATTCAGGAGCAGCCCAGATGTACTGAAGTACCTAATAAAAGAAAATGTGCCTTATTTTGACATTTTTGAAACATTTTTTGAAACATTATAAAACGTCAAAGATCTTAAAATACTTTAATTCTCAATTAGTTCACATCTTATCTGTTCTCTGTGAAATCTATCACCGCGGAGAAACTACTGTATGTTTGTGAATAACTTAGATGAATATCAAAGACAAGATACAAAAAATCTCAAAGAATATCGGGATTTCAATACATGTAACCATTTCATGATCAGACAATCAATCCATCGGAGTACTTAAAAATTTTTGAAAGTGGCAAAGTTGAAAATCCGAAAAGCACAGCAATGACAATTGAGAAATTCGGATGGGAATGTGATGAAACCAACGAGAAACACGAAGACATCTTTATCAAACACGCGCTGTTAATAATTCCCAAAGAGTTGACGAAATTTCTGATTGCAAAATTAGTGAACGACACACCTAAACTCGAAATGATCGCCAAACACCTAGTATTTATTGAAAAGATGACAGAAATTTTTCGATAGTTTTGAAAAAAATGTTGTTGAAAGCATTGAAATTTGTATCCAAAGATTTATGTTTAACACCTTAAAGATTGAATATTTCGATGAAACACATCAGAAAATCTTCAGAATCATGAAAATATTTTTACACGAAAAGTTTATGTCCAAAAATATATCCAAACAAGACATGGAAATTATCATTTTTAAATTCATGAATGATAATATCGAATACATTTTCAAAAAATGTTCTTATTACGTCGCCAGAGTTATTGTTCAAAAATTACAAATGATTCCAAGATACAACGATAGTTTAATTGTCTCTGAGCTTACCGAAAAGTTAAAAATTCTAGATTCCGCTGACGTGTCTAGAAATGACGGCCATATCAACAATAGTTGCGATGAGTATTCAGATCATATAGTATTTACTTCACTAAAACCCCCTTACTTCAACGAATCGTCATCAATATTTTTCGAATTGGTATTCATATTAATCATTAGACAACGGTCGAGAAATCGAGTTTAATTGATTCTATCAGGTACTTTGGACAATCCCTAAGAAAATTGCCGATGAGTTTCTCCATTATAAAAGTTTCTCAACTTATGAGTGCGATTTCGAAAATTGAAGTTCAAGATAACTCTGTCAGCATCATTGATCTGATCTATTTATCGATCGGAGTATTAGTTGAAAATATGACCAACAAAATCAATGAAAATCTTACTTTGATAATTCTAAAGTTCTTCAGATCTTTGAAACACCACTTTAAAGTGTGGAATGAAATACAACGTCGAATCACCAATAAATTGTTCACGGAAAAGCCCGAAAAAGAGTACAACTTGTACATTTTACAAATCCTTAAGAAGCACAGTTTAATTGACTTTCAATTGGCTGATCAGTACATATTTAACATTTTGAATGAAAACCATAATTCGAAAGAAATCAAAAATATCATTCTTACTCTGAAAATGGTGGTAAAGAATGACGTTTATTTCCCATCATTCTTGACTCTGTTTCGTTCAATATTGTTAATTTCTGAAATCGAGAACAACATTTCTGCCATAAAGGAATCATCGCTAAAAATTTCCTATTTCTTTGAAAGAGTATCCAATTCCAGCTACAACAAGAGTTTTTTAGCCAAGATCTGCGATAAAGTATTTGTTTTACAATATAGCCTTCCGAATTCATCGACCTAAATCTAAAAAAAAGTTTCAGTTTATTCTCTGAACCTAATTTCCAAAAATACACTGAAATTATGGGCCTTGAATATCAGAAATTAACATTCTTTGACTTTTCGGAGTTATTCATTAATATATTTCAATATATATTTGGTGAAATTGCATCAAAAAATATTGACGTAATATTTTGTGTGTTCAGAAATGTGAAACAACCAATATCATTAAAAATATTACTTATTTTTTGATTTCAGCCCTCAAAATGATTCGAAGTGATGTTTACGATCACTTTATCTTATTATCATTGGTATTTTTTTGAAAAATTCAGATTTTGGCACTTTTCGAAAGTTGTATTTCCAAAAAATTAATGGAAGAACATTATAAAGTTACCTTTATATTCAAGTTTATAAATATATTGGTCGAAGAAATCGTGAATACGACTATTATTGGAAACGACGATAAAATTCGGCACATCGACATAATCTTGCAATTTCTCTATATGATAAGACCTCAAGTTTTTGAACATGCATCGATTCAATATTTAATTATCATAACCAATAAATCGTTATTTTTGTTCGTGACCAATAATTTCAATGCGAAACTGATGATCAATTATCTTGCCCGCGTCGAAGATTTTATCAAGTTTATTAATCCCTACATCGACATTAAAACCTCAAACTCAACAATCATCAACAAAATCAAAGAAGTCACAATTTTCCTAATTTTTAGAGTTTAATCACATTCATCAAATATCTTATTAATAATGGACCGTGTTTTAATTCTCTGGCCAAAATTATTATTTGTGAAAAAAAGCCCAATCCAATTACTTTAAAGGACATGAATCTGTCAACGAAAGCTCAGGAAAGTGAAATTGAAAACAAAGAGACCATCGAAGAAAAACAGTTTATGAGTCAGTCAGAAAAAGCACAAATATTACCAAAAGAAAATCGAGATATTGGAAAGAAGAGCATCCTCGATATTCTATTTAATGACGCATTTTGTTCGGATTCTACGAATGGTGATCATTGTAAAACTCCAGACATAGGGATAAATATATTTGAAGAAATACAATATACGATAAAATCACTTGAAGTTTTGAAAGACACGTCATTTTTGGTTTGGAGCGCAAAATTGATTGATTTCATTGATAGACTGGAGAAAAAATATAACAAGGCAACCGTCGATGTTGTGACCTTTAAAACGAACATCAACATTTTTGCTGATTTTATTGAAGATGAGTTAAGTGGTATGAATCGTATGGGTAAATCTTATCACTAATTAAGAAAAAAATGTGTTTATTCGATTATGCTTCGAACGGGTTTCCCACCATTTTTCCACCACGTGTTTATTTTCTTACTTGATTATTTTGATATTTAAAAATACAAAAAGTTCGGATACTAAGAAATGTATTTTGTGGTAAGAATTAAAATTAAATAGTTATATTTTTTCGGTGATTCAGGAAAAATTCACTGATTTAGGATTTCTTTACGTCTGTCGGGTTATCTTTAAAATTAACACACAAATGATCAAAGATGAACCTACGAATGTGAGGATGGCGAATTTGCAGTATGTTTCCACTTATACAGGTTACTTAAAATTATTACAACTCGAAGATCAAAATTAATAAACCAAATGTCAATATTCAAACATTAAACTAATTCATTAGATTTTCATTTTCGTTATTACTCTTGGCTTTCACATAAAACATTTTTATGAATCAAAAAACTACAATTCAGGTTGAACCAATAATCATAATACAGTTTCATTCTGAGACAATGGCCCTGCCTCTGGACTACGTTAGTTAGGTTGGCATAAAACTTAAACATCGATTTCCATTTTCGATTATTCCTTTCATTTAAGTTGGAGGTTTCTATAATCAACTGCACGTAGTAAAATTTTTGCAAACTCAAACGGTCTAAGACAAAGGACTCTCATAAACGATAAACTCTTTAACTAGGCACCTTGAAAAAACGATATTTTACAACGCAATTGAACTAACTGGTATGAGTAACAGAGTCAGTCGATTATTGACAAATTACCATTATCCGTCACATAAATTTATATTCTAAAAAAATTGTTCAGCTGAAGTGAAACTTTAAAATACGTCACAACGCAAAATAAATGAAAATACCAATAATCTCTTTTAAATTCGTAAAAACGAAATGATTTGCAAGAAAAATGAAAGTTAAGTAGATATATAAGCATTTTTAGTTTACTTCACTTTCAAATCAGTATACGCCAAATACGACTAAATCCATAGTTATATAATCGGTTTGCGATTTCACTAGTAGGCGTTGGTAATCGTGTCAATTTTTAGTTGTTTGTTGATTTTTTAACCTCCTAACAGAAAAGCAATGCATGTTGAAACGACAAAATTGTTTGGTCGCCAACTATGTGATGAAAAATCAGAAAAACGAAAAGCAAGAAAAAAAGGATACAACCATTCTTTCTAAATTCAAAACCAGCAGACCAACTATTCAAGGCTTGAGATGGACGTTCATAATTTATACAATATTTGATTGAAATAAACGAAGAAAAAAATCACTAAAATATGCTGTAAACCTGCCACATTTTTAAAGTACAAATAAGGGATGAACATCTTTTATGATGTTGGGATTAAAAAATAACGTGGTGCACCATGTACAAATAGCAAACTGATGGGTTTAGATCAATCTGAACTATTTCATCGGTGTTTTCTGACTATCGTTTTTATTCTTGGACCATATAGTTTGACGTTAAATGGTTTAATTACGACTTTTTGTCTCCTAAACTGGTCAGTCTTCCGAGTGTATTTGATTTATCAGGAAAAAATCGTTCAATATTACTTGAATACTGGCAATAAATTATGTTATAATCTACATAAACGCTGATGATCAACTCATAAGTTCCTCTGTGCTAGTTTACGTTGAGTAAATTTTACGATAAGCTCATTTATGTTTATCATAAACCTCTAAGAAATCCCTTAAAAAAGACGTCTGTTCCTGCTTACAAATCGATATTCTTTTATTTGTTCGTTTCAGAAACCAAACTCATTATTTTCACATATCATACAACATTAAACAATCAGAACAATTTAATTTTTTGTTAAAATCAAAAAATCATCTTCTTGAGGATGATTTGTAGAACTCGTAAATATTAATCTGCAATGATGCACAAAATACATCATTCACTTGCTTTCTAAATATCAAAATAAATTTGTTATATAACTTACAATCATTCAATAACAGACGCTAAAACTTTGAACGAGAATTGATACGATTGTGATGACTGTTGTTAAAAGGGTATTCC
>JWZT01005184.1:0-15581 GCA_000827895.1 Thelohanellus kitauei
AACATAATATTCCATCTATTAGTTGTAAATTATAATAAAAAATTAAATCCACTGTTTTTCACTTAATGACATGCCGGCGATACATATTGTCTGTTTCGAAAAGATTTACAAACTTCTACAAAATCATTATCTGATTGCAGTTATTCTTTCATGTACACATATCCAGGGACAGCAAATGATGCGACAAAGTGTGAAAAATTGTCAGTGATTGCAGTATACTCTATCGTTAATATGAGATTAAATTTTTATACTCGTAACGATGCTTGAGCGAGCTTGTTCTCCAATCATTAAATTCTTTTTGTATCTTACGTAAAAAAATGGTTTATGGTCCGTCATCGATACAGGTATTTTATCACGTATAGAGAGTGTCCGAATTTTCGACATAGCAATATAAATAGAGCTCATTCGATATCAGTGGCGAATATTTTTATTAGACTAAGGCATGGTATTTTGTTAGTATTAAGACAGACTGTACCAAAGATATAAGCATTTAATATGTTCTAAGACTAACGTATTGCATGAAGCGTGACATTATGGGGAAAATTATTCTTGAATATCAAGAAATTATATCAAACCTACTTGAGTTAATTCTTTTTTTAGGTTTACGGAGGAACGGTAAGTGATGTTTTAAGGAATAAAACGATTCCTATTTTCCTTATATCATACAATGGTCATGATGTGTGTAAAAAAGTGTTTACAAGTCTCTTTTAAATATTGCAAGATCAAAGCAGACTGTGATGATTGTTTATTTGGCTTGACTGGTTTTCATTCATAGAAGCCATTATATATTCATGAAATGGTTAAATACCCTGATAGATATTTAGAAGTCCGTGCATTCCACCTGCCAATTAGGCAAATTCGCACTTTGATCAGTTTAAATTAAGCATGAATTTAAGTATTTTCTTCAAAGTCATTCACTTTTTTTCGAAAAGCTCTGTATATTTTTTTGAGAAACTAATAATATCATCTGGTTATGCCACTCAGCATTATCAAGGAGATAACATAGAGCCCATAAGTCTTTGAAAACTCGTTCATGCTTTAAACAGTCCGATATTCTAGACGATAAATTTGGACAATCCTTTTAAAATTCTAACCGATAAGGTCTTTTATCATTGTCTTTTTTGTCCAAAGAGCACTCCTACTAAAATGAATATAAATACCGAAAAAAAAATTCTACTTTCAAACAATCGAACAACTGGTCTATACCATGCAGTGTGAATTAACAAGGTCTAATTCCTTTTTTAATAGATGAAGTTTTACAAAAATATGTAATCGAAAAATGTTTTTTTTCTAAAGTATGGGCAACAATGATGACTGCAGGTTTGTCTTAAATATAACTATTTATAATAAATCTCATTTATGTTTTAACTGCTTATTTGATATTATACGGAAAACTAGATTGCCTCTCAAAAATCTGACAACTAACATTTGATGCAATACGATTTAACATGATGAAGGTGTCCATAATCATTTTTTTAGATGAATAGACGTCTGTGATATCGTTAAGTATATTTGTGATATAACTTATTTTGGTTAATTATTGTTTGTGTTGTATAGAGTATGGTGCATGATATGGTTTCAAATCTCCTTATAATATATCGAGAATATACAATTAGACGTCAACAAAGAGTTTATTTCGATAGTCCTATCTAAGATCAGCTGATATAAGAAGATATATGTATTTTAAGAAATTCCTGTCGAAAATCATATTCCTAATTGAGAAAAATGTCATGTAAAATTACCTCAATATATATAACGTCGATCTATTATGAATAAGGTGGTAATGAGTCACTAAAACATTAACCGGATAAAATACTAATTAGATATTAGATCAAGAGCAGCTAGCCCATATATATAAAAACATTATATACCCCATAATTTAAAACACAAATACCAATCCTTCGTAGGTTAGTAGATAAATAAAAATGAGTAGAAATTTTATTACGAAGCGAAGACGAAAAGTATATAAAATACACCCATTTACATTTACTGACGATGAGCCTTGTTTCCCACCATGCTAAACATTTTTCAATTAGCCTGCCTTCAGTTTTATTATGTCGCTGAATCAAACACTTTACGCATTAGCAATCTTGTACATTGTCTGTAGATGAATGATTCGTAAAGGCTCGAGTTCACCACGAATTGATTCTAACAACCCCTCGAAATATTTAAAGTCCTGAATGTTGTAAGTTACAATGTCAAACGTTAAAACGGATATGTTGTTCCGTTAAAACGATAAGCTGCCACACAATTCAGGGTTTCTACAATTTTAGTAATACAGCGTGCAAATAAATAATCAGCTGTTGAATTTACTGCATCGGAATCACGAACGCGGAGGTGAGATTACACATCGTTTTTGATCTAACAAAGTAGAAAAGGCTTTTATAAGAACTCCGTGTGCTGCGATGACAGATAAGCCCTAGTAACACTTAAGCACATTCAAAGTGATACGAATCGTCAGTTACTTGGGTTTATGGATAAATCGGTACACGTTGGTAAACGTTGATAGTCGCAAAAAGTGTAATAAGCTGATTTACGCATAGAAGCGATGAATACAATATATTTCTGAAATATATCAGTTTAAGAAAGTCAATCTGCGATAGTTGAGCTCTGGTATTCTCCAAACATATGATTCTTTCGAATTTCAACCAATATGCCTTAAGCTAGTCTGCCGTCAAATCAATTTAAAGATTTCGTCAACTTCGCCGAATATATAGATTTTTCTACCCCTATAGCCGTAGCGAGATAAGCAAATTAAATGCACGGCAATCAACTTCCTCGATGACATCCTAGAGCTATATTACAGAAGAATATGGCTCATAGACTATATACGATGAATTCTACATTTCTTGTACGCGTTGCACTGATGTCCTATAGCTTTTTATACATTTGAATACTTGTTTATATTCTTGAATTTTCAGTAAATGTAGTGAACGATCATTTTCTAAGAATTTATTTATTATTTAGGTCCTGATTTTGGCTAAAAAAATTTTACTTGATGAACATTATTTTATAAAGAGTGGAAAAACAGCAAAAAATTGCTGATCTTTGATCTTATATTTTTAAATTGTTTTAAAACTATTACGAAAAGTAAAATTTACCCATTTTTAGTAATTTTTCATATATAATTGTAATGTACCTAAAAAACATATACAAATAATATTGAATGCATATGTTAGACAAAGATTAAATATGTATAACAATACATAATATCTCAGAAGCAGACAGCAAACTCCCCTTTCGAATACAAATTAAACTTTCACATATAAAATCTAATTACATTAAAAAAAGTAGTCCATTTATAATCTAATGATAGATATAATTCTTTGAGATATATATAGAGACACAATATAATAAAAAGAATTTACATGATGCTTGTGACCACTAAATAGAAATAATATCCCAAAATGTCATATTTAAGGCGTAATTTTAGTACAACACTTTACAATAGAAAGACAGAAGAAGATAAACTAATGGTAAAATCATTTTATTTCGCGAGAATGCTATGTCTCATGAAATAAAGGTTTGTCATTCATAGCGGCCTAGGTAAACTAAAAGTTTAAGAACTCTACAATGTTCTACTTTGCTGCCATGGTTGCTCGAATATTTCCCTAAATATGACATCGACTTTGTCGATTTAAGCTTTATTGACGTTATTTAGATTCTCTCTATAACCTATGATAAGAAGGTTAACAAAACAAAAGGCTGTCATTGAATTTATGAGAGAATGTAATGTCAAAACGATGAGATCCTCTATTTGTTATCCAAATGATTAAACTTCATATATTGTCTTACAAATATAAGAAGAAATAGATTCTTATCCCTATGATCATTTTTCTGGTTTATTGAAGTTCCTGTTACAAATGAATTCAGTAATAATTCTTCAATTAGTTCCTGGGTGGTTTTAAGGAGACAAAATCACCAGGTTTAAAATGACAAAATGCGCGCAAGCAATCATGATATTTGTTGTCACTCTAGTCTCTGTAAAAGGAGGAGATAAAGGAACTGAAATACGCCGTCGAAAAGTTGACAAACCATGCTCATCGACTTTCGGTCGAACTGCCTATAATTTGCTACAGTTCTGGACTACCAGATCATACTACAATACAAAACAATGCGGAGCTAACCAAAAATGGCTTACACACAATCATTATAAAGCTACGGATATACGAAAGAGTAAAACAGTGAAAACCTCTCGTAGTAATAGGAAATATGGATGACCGGAGTCCAAAGGCTCTGATGCAAACTGAATAAACTATTTTCCTGTTACGCTATGAGTTTGCCGAAAATATCATCATTAATCTATTAACATAAAATTTCATACTTAGAGCAGATGTAAATAACTAACAGTATGCGGTTTATGTTTAAAAATGCTTACATCTTAACAACACCACATAAGAATTTCAGTCCGTTGTTGTCTATCGTCCAATATTGAAATGTATATTTATGATCGATTGATTCAAAAATTTTAATATTGTATTTCTATTATCTAAACTATATCTCGAGAACCATTAGACTGGACATTGGATCTCCCTGACTAAGCCGTACCTAAAATTTAGTTACTCAATATCTTTCAATGAAACCAGTTAGCGATTTATAGATGATATAGGTTATTGAATCCTCTCCATTCCGTAAGTTTACCTGAAAGGGCCAAACCCTCTTGATATGGTTTTGCACCCGTATAGCTTGATTAAAATTCTACATTTGATTTCGATGTATGAAAGTTTAGTTTCGTCAAATATTTAAAAAATATAAAAAGAACATATAACCACAAAATAATATTAGTCATATACTGACAATTTTCTACAAATATCAACTTCATAAACATTCTGAAAAATTACCTTTTCACGGGTATTAAATTCTAGTCTACGTAGTATCGGGTTTAACCTATAAAAATGGTTCCAAAGAATGGGGCTAGTCTGTGAATCTCTAAAGATTATATCAAACTTAACTCATAAACGATAATTGATGCGTAACATGTTCCCAGAATCGAAGAAATCATTTACAAACAGAATGGTGGTATATAGTATTAAACGATGTATATGGAATCTTGATACGGTCTATTAATAATCAGATACGAGTATAGAGATATGACTGAATTATATGCACTTTTTTTGTTCTATACTATTGCGATTAACTTTGTGTTGGTGAATAATACTGATATATCAAAATTGATGGTAAATAGTATTTATGAAGCATTTATTTAACATGGTATCTTAAACGACATCGTCATTTGTTAGTGATATGATTCACAACCATATAAAGTTATAAGAAACAACTTTTCAGACTAAAAACACGTAGTTTGACAATCAAACCTATGAAATCTAATTTTTGTAAGAGGTATTAAATAACTAGGCATCCTCGTAGAAGAAAAAAGTGTGAAAACTGATAATTAAAATTATCGCCGTTATATAATGACCAGATAAAAAAAAATCAATTCAATTTTGCATTCGCCTTTAAACGCTTTAAATATAATTTGTAAAAAACTTTGCAAAGTTCGATACCGATCATAAAGTACACACTCACAACGATTGCTAAATTCATAAAAATTGATCTAGATGCTTTTTATTTTGTTCTAAAATTTACCATCTCTACCCATATATTATCTTATCGGAACTTAAACTAAAACTTTATACTTGAGACAGACGCTATAGAGGTGATATCATATCTCAAAAACATTATCTAAGAATAAAGGAAATGTTTCATCAGATAATCAAACAGAGCTATGAGTGCCACCGAAAAAACATCCTCAATAAAAATAGGATAATTTCCATTTAATTAATGAACGCTCAAAAAATCTAAACATTACATATGAGTAAAGAGTTTGACATTTAAGTAATCCTATACCATTCAATTGTTTAAATAAACGTATATATATTTGTTGTTATATTGAGAGATGCTTCGATTTGAAAAGATAGTATAAATTTATTATCATTCATATAAAATAATAGTCCATTATAATCATGATTGACAGTTTAGAATAAACCTTTATTGTATACATATTAAAATAGTTAGTCGCAACGTCTACCTTAATCATGGGTTTATCTTCACAAAGAGAGAAGACCGGCCCTATTATCAAAGGGATCATGGAAAATTTGAATTCGTATTTTACGGTTGATGATATGTATATTTAAGCCAAAGTAGTCTTTAAACGAAATATAAAATAACTTATTTTATAGAAATGATACGTTTTTGTCTATACATTTTTAAAACTCGAACACTTTAAACTTACGAATTAACTTATTGCATAAACAATAAAATTTAGTGCCAATGCCATGATAAAGTAAGCTTTTATTGATTCGAAAAATCTTAATCAAATTTTTTCGTATATTTTATAAACCTTACATGGCTCAGGACCTCAAAAACTAATGTTATTTTTTGCGATGAATGTTGCAAACGAAATAATACACATAAATATACCATTCTATATATGAGACAAAAATTATCAACATTTACATGATACCATACATAAAAAGAATTTCACTCGTCCATAACCACTCTCTATATCTAGAAGTTCCTTTACTCTTATCAGTCAGGTCTTTTAACAAATAACGTAGTCAACATCAGATTGAAAGATATAGCCGCAAATCAAAGGATAAAAGATTTCATGAATGATATCGCTTTCAAGTTCTCAATAATAATGTCATTTCAAATAGAAGAGGGTTTTAAATTTATGTGATGTTAAAAAAATACATAAACTTAAAACCATCATATAACCCTGAAACCCTTAATCTAACCTACTGTTACAAAGATGCAACAAAAACATGTCAAACTTCACTAAGCTAATGTTAGAATAAATATTAATAATGAGACAACTACCTGCAATCTGTACTTTTTTCATATATCATATAAAAAAAATGAAACTAGAGGCTATGCTCCTATTTAGATACTAAGCTATAGTGACGTGATCACGTTTTTCTCTGAACCTTTGGTTGGAAGATTAATAAACACAAAATCGTAGTTTTTTTTCTGATAGCAATAGTGTTAAGGTTATGAGATCTGTAACTTTGCAATCGAGTTGAGGAAACTTCGTACTGAGAAAACCAGAAAAAAGAGTAAATAGATTCTTATAATAGAGTTCATTTCAATGCTCGCAAACCTTTAAAAAAAAAATCATTTAAAAACTCATTCAAATGTTTCTTGGTTGTGTTGTTGAGGCCGAAAAATTTACTTCAAACGACAATATGTTCGCAATCATTTACATTGCTCGCCTGCTACTTAAGTCGATTTAATTATGATAACATAAACGGCATGAAATAAGTTGTTGGAAATTTGATCGACAAAGTTGAAAGACTTTGAGTCCAACGTCTTATCATTTTCTAATGCTCACGGCAGTAGAGCCACACTTCGATGGACTTCGGAGCTTGATTAATAAAGGGCTTACAATGGGTTATCAGTCATGCCACGGATATATGGAAGTATCATAAAGAGAAATCTATAGTGTAAAAAGTAAACGTGAAAGAATTGTGTGTAAATGCATTAGTTGAAAACGAATAAACCAAATCACTGATAATGTAATATTTCTCAAAAAAAATATAATTAACAATCGATCAACTTAAACTTTCATAATTACAGCATATGTAAACTACTCATCGTATGTCATAGATCGGTAATATGTATTCATCTAAACTACACGACTTATGAATTTGAGTTCGATGACGTCGATTGTATAATTTTGGGATGTTTATTAGCGATTGATATCCGAAACGATTTTAATTTTGATATACTTTTATCGAACCTATTTCTAAAGAACCTAACAATTAGACATCATTCAGGATGACTCGGACGAATATGAGATTTCATACCTCAATAACTATCAATGAACCCGATGAACGATCAATAGAGGGCATAATAGACTGTATTTTTAATGTTAAGTCTACTTCAAATCGTTAAACCACATTTTTAAACTCTTGTATTCACGTATAATAAGTATCATTAAAACAAGGGATTAGAATCAAAGAAGGGTTAGTTTAGTTAAACATTATTAAATAGACCGTATATATAACCCCCAAACACAGTCATCATAAAATTCCAATTCCAGAAAAAAGCACATGTAGAAACTTTTAAGAATGATAAATTTTTGCGGTTATTGTACGTTGCTAACCTCGAGGTGCGGTATCCCAATACTCATGGAATACCAGATTAATGTTATTATGAGACTCATATGATTTTCTAAAATTTGATTCCTAAATTAAAATTTTGATTACCCTCTTGCCAGAGAATCGACTACACCACTGACATTGAGAATGGTGTTAAATGGGTTTCAACCACAGATGTGCAATCTAGATACCGGTAAATCTTAGACCGAGATGAGTAAAGATTAAAGACAATATTTACCACACCATTTGGTCTTTACCATTTAAAAGGCGATTAACTTCGGTTTTAAGAATATGCGACATACACCTTATAAAATGGTACATAATATTTGATTAGCATTAAATCAACATGGTTTCCTACAATAGTTAGGCGATTTCATCATTTCTACGATTTCATTGGGAACAATTTAATGTTGTAAGAAACAAATTTACAAATACTATAATAATCATGTTTGTAAATCAATCAACAAAAAATTTAGTTCTTTGCAATGGTATCGAGTATTATTGTCACTATTGTAGGACAAGAAAGAATGGTAAATGATAAAAATAAAAGGACAGCAGTAGCAGAAAGGCCAATAAAAAGTTAAATTAAATTTTTCCATGATGTAATCGTATGGAAGATCAATTAAAAAACTTTCCAAAGGTCAAATGCTATCCTATATAACGAACTAATAAGTGATTCTGATTGTTCTTCAACAAAAGTCATCAAGATACTTTTGAATGTCTTAAACAATTGCCATGATCTACCAATTTATTATGTTAAATCCACATAAATAACAACTTTATACTAATCACACACACTATGGAGATGATAATTGACAGCCTTTCTCGATAAGTAGGTGTCATTTGAATTTTTGGTAAGTCGCGAAAAAATTCAGAAATATTTAGTTACTATTTATTGAAATGTGTTTTTAATGTATCATTAAACTAATTTTTTCATCATGATTTTAAAATAGTTTTTGTTGAATTGAGTTTGATTTTAAGATTTCTTTTGGTGAAAAAAATTATGTTGTTATCAACCACTTCAAAAATATCAGCATAAATATATTTAACCATTAATTCTACATTCTATTAAACTGTTATACCTGGCGTAATTTTGTGCAATTGCTGTATCATAGATACTAGAGATAATAGTTATTTGACAAAATTTACGAAAATCATTTCTACAAACAAAAGTCTGTAATTTTAAATAAAATACTATATTTATGCAACTTGTTAATTCAATAAAATATAAAGGTATGAATTATATACAATCCAAAATAAATTTCGCCAGATAGATATAATATCATCGTAAAATTAGAAATATTTAAAAATATACAAATTTTAATTCTTGAACTTAGTTTTGGATTAATATTTATATAGTCATATTAACCAGCCAAATTGCATAGGTTACTCTTTTGCATTTGGAAATAATCTAAAAACGTCATCGCCCAACTCTGTAAATTTATTGATTAATATAAACATGTCTCACATTCTAATTTTACTAAATGGATGAAAAGGATGGTTAATGATGGCTCTCAGAGATTTATCCTTCCATACTAATAAAAGGGTTTTGTTTATATTTATGCGAAATACCAAACGTGTACATATTTAAAATTTTTACTACATTGATGTTTTACTATATAAATAAAAATAACGCCTTTTTGAAAAGTAATGATTATATCTTAGTTTAAAAACATAACGGGCAAAGTTCGTCCTATTAACGGTAATAAAATCAAATGGAAATCATGTGATTTTGTAAGACTAGTAGATCGTTAATGATCGACTTCGTATTCTTATGTCATTATATGATTAAAAATTATGAATATCACAGAATGGAATGTAAAATATAAGATCGTGAAGAATATACAGTTACAATGAAGATAATTTACATCTCCGATTAAATTCAGAAGTTATATATTAAATCGAAAATCTTAATGGTATATTTTTGGAAAAGTATATTAAATGATTCTATGGACCCGAGCAAGCTGGAAAGTCATAGGGACATGCATTCGAACTTTTTTAACAAAAACATAAATTATTTTAGATGGATAGTTATTTGTACAGGGAAAATTAGGCCATATGTTAGGAAAAATTGTAATAATCTATACATAGTCGACGTCAAAGGATCTATTTAGTTAAGCTATTAATTTCTAGCTCTATTTAAACCTCAAACAAAAGCTCATGAGTTACTGATGATAGCATCTAAAATTATTGTTAGATCATTATTGGATAAAATTATGTTAATAAATATAAGGACATGAAAATATCTATCGACAAGAAGATAGTATAATAATTGATATATCTGCAGACATTATCTCTCAGATACTACATGAAATATAATATTATGCACTTCCAATAGATAACATTCAGATTTTTGAATCCATACATTTTGCAAATGACTCATAATTGCTGGGTTTGAGACGCATATACATGTAAAATTATTTGCAAACGAGTTTCTTTCCTATTAATTTCTTGAAAAAAACTACTAATTCATATGATGTATATAACAATGTTAGTATATTTTTATAAATCATTAAAATATAGTTGGAAAATATTTCTTTTATTTCGACAGATGTGTTTGCAAGTATGATAGTATATTGGTCTAGATTCAAAAGTTTGGTGTGAGTTCTTCTGAAAAAAACAGTTTAAAACGAATCTATAATTCATCGATAAATTTGATTAATGCTATATATTTTGTTAAAAAATATTTTGATCAGTAGAGTTTTCTCAAAAATTTGTTACCAGTGTTATGTATCAAATAATGTTCAGAATTTTTCACAAAGAAGCGAGATTCGTATTAAGATGAAAACTTATTAAACATTATTTTTCTGAAAGAAAAAAGACAGATAGAAACACATTAAAGTGAAAGAACGTAGGTTTGAGAAAAAGATTAGCTTGTGCATAATTTTTGTTAAATTTTGAATATATACAATTTATCATTGGAGCACTAGATGTAAAATGTCTATGCAATTCAGAAAGACTATATCTTTCAAAACCAAACTTAATCGTTGGTAAATAAAAAACTGACTCAAATATATTTATTTTCCAATAATATCCAGGGTCTATAAGAAATATTAAGTTACTTGTGATGAAAGAAATAATTTGAATAATAATTAAAAATAATATATTTTAAATACTGGCAGCATAAAATTTTTTTTGTTATAAATAAAACATGATACCGCAACTTATACACCTACTAGAAGTCGGTATACAGTAAAATAATGATTTTTTACATATATCAACAAAAATATACTTATTTTACTCGTAAATAGCTAGGTTTCAAAAACCGATTTCTCACCAATGTCAATTTCATATATATAGATTATTGTGTCCAGTCATATTGGTGATGTGTTAGGAAGTTTCAAGGTTTCGTTTTCAATTTCCTAAAACAAATATTTTCAAAAAGAGTAGTTTAAGGCTTTTTAATATTAAGTAATTATATAGAATTAGACTTGACGCAGAAAATTTCGTTCGTTTTGTTATTGTAACTATTATCCATAGAATTCCTCATATGGTGAATAAAAAAAGATCAACGTACGCATTTAGGTTTCTTTGATTACACTTTTTTAAAAAAAATTGACCAGTGTAGATATTATTATTGTCCGTTTTCTATATAGCATTAAAATTCCACATAAATATATATCATGATTATTATCATAACGGTAATTTGTAAAAGAATGAATGCAAGAAAAAAAATGGAAGTTCAAATATTTTTTTATACTAAGAAAATATTTTTAACAATAATAATTGCATATTGTTTCGTTAAATAAAAAAAACCACATGCTTTTATCGGTTTAGGAAATTTTAAAATTTATCATCTATGACAGTAATATATACACTGATAAAGATCTATAAATGAAAATATTTACATATTGTTTTCGCAGCCCTAAAAACTGTTTAAATGGGAGATCACAGCCTATATAAAATAAAGTTAGACGCATAACAGAGGTAGCAACAATAAAAAAGTTTGAGAACTGCTGATAGAAATGGTATATTATCTAAAAAAAAGATGCATTGAGATGTAACGAATATGGTGATCCTATAACTGAGAGTGGAACAATGAGACGGACAGAAAAATAGATAATATCAACAAATAACTTTATACCAATATCATGAAGTTAATAAAAATTCATGATATAATTATAAGTCAAGAGTGTGTAATTAATACTCGTTTCATATCATTGAAATTTTGGAAGGAAGGTAGGGTTATTGATAGTCATCTTCAGAAATGGATGGAAATGTTCGACGAACATAAATTATGTATCTCATATACAAATAATTGTCATATACACCATTAAAGTTTATCTTTAAAAAAACAATGTGTGTATAAATATTTGCATTGTTTATCGCAGGATCAACCCAAATAACAGTTGAATTTATTTGAGACACCTCAGGGATCCCCTATAATTGCAATATTTATGAAAATTCGAATATCAATTTTGAAGGTGATTATATGTATGTTGATATGTACGTAGTTTGAAACGAATTCTAAAAAAAAACTCATTATAAGGAACGATATATGTAAAGGCCATATTACTATCAAACTAGATGGCTACTTACCTAAAGTATTAACATAATAATTTAATCATAAATTAAGAGCAATTGTAGTGATAACATGGTCCTTTTTCGTCAGGATCAAAATTTTAGAATCGTCATTGGTGAGTTTTATTCACCATAACGGGCTCAACATATTAGTGAATGCTGTGAATATTGAAGAAAATGCTGCATAATAAACAATCCACATAAATATATCAAATTAGATAATGTAGAAAATTTGTCAAAATATACATGGGTACATATATAAAATAGATTTTACAGTTAGTATTAACTCTTTAAAGCTTGAATGTTCTAAAATCTTATAAACCTGTTGTTTAAATAGATTGAAGTCACAAGCATATTGAAATATATTATCCGCAATACCATAAAAATACGATTTCTGGATGAGATCACTTTCCAGTTCGGAATGCTAATATCATTTAAGAAAGATATGGAATATAATACCAGTCACCTCTTTCCTAGAATATTATTAATAAAAGGAAGATAGGGAATAAACACAACAAAACAGCACATTTAATCAGACCGATTTGTAGAAAGATTTTAAAGAACTTTAATAAATTCGCGAGGCTATTGTTTTAAAAAACATCATCAATGCTACCTCTAACTCCATTCTAAACATTTTAATATAACACAATAATAAACGACATAATAGATATGATTCCTTTTGAGTTACATTTTAAAAAATCGTTTTTATATTGATAAATTATGAACTCTCTTCACCTTTGTAAAATAAATTTTCCACATTTCTTGAAAAATACCAAAGGCTTGTTCTTTCAGATGTTTATGAGATAACAATACAGTTGAGATATGCGAAGTCAAGAATTAGAATAAAAAAATCAAATAATTAAGCGAAACATTGGGAATATGTATATTTATTTGGCCAAATCTATGGATAAAAATGTACAAAAAACTATTAAAACTTTGTATATCTACTTGTTGGATAGTCGAATTACACCCTTCGTCAGATACAAATGCAAAATATAATACACATTCATTAGAGTTTATACAACAGATGTAAAATAATGCCAAAAATTGCTTGTATATGAAAATTCTAGAATGAATTTTTCAATACAATGTTGAAACTGAACTACCTAGGAATATAGATTAAAGCCTCAGCTATGATCTTAAGATTCCGACTATGAATCTAAAAATGATGTCAACTGTATACATTATATCGGACCCACCAGATTAGACCTGATAGTAAGAGAAAATATAAGAAAGCGAATTAAGCAAGTCGCGAAAAAATTCAGAAATATTTAGTTACTATTTATTGAAATGTGTTTTTAATGTATCATTAAACTAATTTTTTCATCATGATTTTAAAATAGTTTTTGTTGAATTGAGTTTGATTTTAAGATTTCTTTTGGTGAAAAAAATTATGTTGTTATCAACCACTTCAAAAATATCAGCATAAATATATTTAACCATTAATTCTACATTCTATTAAACTGTTATACCTGGCGTAATTTTGTGCAATTGCTGTATCATAGATACTAGAGATAATAGTTATTTGACAAAATTTACGAAAATCATTTCTACAAACAAAAGTCTGTAATTTTAAATAAAATACTATATTTATGCAACTTGTTAATTCAATAAAATATAAAGGTATGAATTATATACAATCCAAAATAAATTTCGCCAGATAGATATAATATCATCGTAAAATTAGAAATATTTAAAAATATACAAATTTTAATTCTTGAACTTAGTTTTGGATTAATATTTATATAGTCATATTAACCAGCCAAATTGCATAGGTTACTCTTTTGCATTTGGAAATAATCTAAAAACGTCATCGCCCAACTCTGTAAATTTATTGATTAATATAAACATGTCTCACATTCTAATTTTACTAAATGGATGAAAAGGATGGTTAATGATGGCTCTCAGAGATTTATCCTTCCATACTAATAAAAGGGTTTTGTTTATATTTATGCGAAATACCAAACGTGTACATATTTAAAATTTTTACTACATTGATGTTTTACTATATAAATAAAAATAACGCCTTTTTGAAAAGTAATGATTATATCTTAGTTTAAAAACATAACGGGCAAAGTTCGTCCTATTAACGGTAATAAAATCAAATGGAAATCATGTGATTTTGTAAGACTAGTAGATCGTTAATGATCGACTTCGTATTCTTATGTCATTATATGATTAAAAATTATGAATATCACAGAATGGAATGTAAAATATAAGATCGTGAAGAATATACAGTTACAATGAAGATAATTTACATCTCCGATTAAATTCAGAAGTTATATATTAAATCGAAAATCTTAATGGTATATTTTTGGAAAAGTATATTAAATGATTCTATGGACCCGAGCAAGCTGGAAAGTCATAGGGACATGCATTCGAACTTTTTTAACAAAAACATAAATTATTTTAGATGGATAGTTATTTGTACAGGGAAAATTAGGCCATATGTTAGGAAAAATTGTAATAATCTATACATAGTCGACGTCAAAGGATCTATTTAGTTAAGCTATTAATTTCTAGCTCTATTTAAACCTCAAACAAAAGCTCATGAGTTACTGATGATAGCATCTAAAATTATTGTTAGATCATTATTGGATAAAATTATGTTAATAAATATAAGGACATGAAAATATCTATCGACAAGAAGATAGTATAATAATTGATATATCTGCAGACATTATCTCTCAGATACTACATGAAATATAATATTATGCACTTCCAATAGATAACATTCAGATTTTTGAATCCATACATTTTGCAAATGACTCATAATTGCTGGGTTTGAGACGCATATACATGTAAAATTATTTGCAAACGAGTTTCTTTCCTATTAATTTCTTGAAAAAAACTACTAATTCATATGATGTATATAACAATGTTAGTATATTTTTATAAATCATTAAAATATAGTTGGAAAATATTTCTTTTATTTCGACAGATGTGTTTGCAAGTATGATA
>JWZT01005185.1:7034-20727 GCA_000827895.1 Thelohanellus kitauei
TTAAAATGAAATTGTAAAAATCAAAACTAAATGAAATTATAAAAGGACGAAATATACATGAAAACTCTGTGTGTCAAAGGTCCTAAAGCAATGAAATTATCGAAAAATAAACCATTTTATTCGTTTTTCGATTTTATTTTTACTAAATTTTTCTTCCAACAGATTGAATTTCAAAAATATTAAAATTAAACATTAAACCCTGTAATAAACATGGATTAACAAAGCGAAAAAGTGGTTACTGAAATTAAAGGTTGGATATTCCAGAATTTATACGAGGAAGTCTTCAGAATGATCAACCACAAAGTAAATAGAAATTTATCAACAAATGGAGTAAATAGCCTAATAAACAGAATGAGGTCTGCACGCGCCACTGTTTCAATTATTCAGCTTTTGGGGGTTTTCTTGCTCAATGAATCGTTCACGAATATTGCCTTAACGAACAGGATATTCTTCGAAACCTAATATGTTTATCTGAAACTTGAAACATATAGGGTTTCCCGATCAAGCCCGACACATTAGTTTAACTCAAATTTTATCAATATTTAGCACTCATAAAAATAAATTCTGTATCTATCCATTAATTTCCTCTAATAACTAACGCATTTTTTTGTATTTTACCGTATTTCGGTGATAGCTATCACAGTCAGAAGGTGTAATTTCTATTGAGCCACTTTCGATTAAATTAACTAGATTAGTTTCTGATCTCGACGACGTTAGTCATTTAGCATTCTTCAAGGCACACTCTCATCTATTCAATGAAGAACATTTTTGTGGAAACATCATGTATCCCTTTGAACTTTTCATTCCAGTGGAATACACAAGTGTATTTTCATAATGGACAGCGTGAGATTCCACAAAACCAATAGGGTCCAGACCATGCTGCAAGAGAAAGGCCTCAGGGTAATATACCTTCCACCCTTCTCGATTCTCCTCAACCAGATTGAAAACTTGTTATCAAAATGGAAGAACATTGTAAAACCAGCGTCCTCGAGATCAGGAACCGACATATTTAATCAAGTGGCTCAATAGAAATTACACCTTGTAACTGTGGTAGCTACTACCGAAATATATCAAAAAAGGTTTTACTTATGGGAGGAAATTTACGAATAGATATAATTTATTTTTTCTAGTGCTAAATATTAATAACATTTGATTTAAAAAAATGTGACGGACCTGATTGGGAAACCCTATAAATATATTAATTTTACTGTGTTTTGTAATTTTTTTGTTGATTTTATGTATAATTCCTTGTTACAATTTCTTGATTTGGTCAACACAAATCGATTTATTCAATGTAAAACCAGATAAAGGTAACCGTTTTATCGCCTTGTGCAACAATATTTTGTTTTTTTCATTTAAGTTGATAGTTCTATTTTTATGTTGAAAAAAATAGTTTCAAAAAATTCGCATAATTGGTGGCCAACATTTGCACTATAGGTGACAAGAACCCGTAGAATAGACCTATTACTTTATATTTACGACGAACCAGCAGCCAGACTGTTGTATATTTAAAAATTCTATTGTAATAGGTAGTTAATTTGATTTGTCTGCAAAATTTCTAGTTATAAGATGATATACCATTGAAAGAAATCGTTACTGCATTGAAAATTTCGATATAAACCTCCCTTCCTGGTTTTGAAATGATAATATCATTATATTCTCAAGTTTTATAAGATAAATTATATCAATACAATTCTTAACAGCTAATTTCAAATGCACATTGGTACTTTATATAAAAGAGAGCCTTACAAACTAATGATAATGCATCTCATATTCCCCAATAAGTGTATAAATTCTGAAATAAATCACAGTTTAAGAGTTCAAATAAAACAGAAGGAAATGAGAAACGATGATATATTCAAGAGCGCATATCCAACAACGAATTCTATTTTATGTCTTTTGACTTTGAAACTTCCCTAAATAATAAAGAGCACTTGAAACAATAATAAATGGCTAAGAAAGTGTAAAAAGGTCTACAACTTGAAAAATTTGCAAAATACGACGTTTTGCGAAAATCACTATACGTCATACATATTCTAACATTTTTTCCAACATTGAAGGCTGTGTCATGAACTCTGAGAATCTCAATTTATGTGACGACGTGATTTTGACGATTGTTAGCTGTTTTGGGACAAAGTAGGTTGGACCAGAATGAGCATTCAACAGATTTCTACTTGACCATCTAGAGATTTGTGAAGGTACGTCAAGGTTTATTGGATCATCATTAGTTTTTTTATCAAATGCTCGTGATAAAATATGTCTTTTAAGGCTATTCCACGTAGATTTAGATAATAAAAATTATCGGTTGGTCCTCAGATCAAATAAAAGTAGCGGTCTTTTTATCATATCGTTGGAGTTAAGCGCTCAGTTTCGGAGTTGTGATCTATTTCAATGATAAATATATGTTCTATTATCTGTTTGAAAATTTAAATGTATCGACTCAATGACCGCTTCTAAAATAACATGGGTGACCCTTCGACTTCCCCTTGATCTTTGAACGTTAAACTACACTAGAGTGGCAGTTAAAGCTTTCTTTTTTACATTTTTTTAAAACGAAAACGTATCACCCATCTTCCGACCTCGCCCAGATGACAATCGTGAACCTTTTGAAACGATTTAATACAAATGACAGTATTGTATTCATCGAAAATAATCTAGGATTTAATATGGCTTTAAACGCGCGACTCCATATATGCGTTTATTCATTGATATACTGAACCGATTCTGAATAAACATTAAGTCGATTTTTTAATATGATACTCGTTATAAAGAATAGTTTCAGGCTTATACTTAGTATCCATGGCAAAAAGGACCGAAGTGCGACTGACTTCATCTAATTATCCTCATGGGTCGATCTTGATATCGAATCTGATTTGGATGAAATATGATGATTGAGTTATGGTTTGAACTAATTTGTGTGCGTACGCCCTAGTTACCTCGCTGCTAAAAAATTTTCCAGATTGTGTAAAAATTATTCACTTTTTTAAAATTTAAATTCAAAAAAACCGTTAAATTTAAATTAATGAATAAGAGTTTAACATTCATTTCAACATCGTCCATTCACTACAGTCAAATTGATAGCTTTCCTCCTAGAGATAAGAGCCCATAAACTATATTGATGTAATAATCTTGGAACATTTTTTCTATTAATCTCGGAGACCATGACATCTAGAATTTTCGTGGTTTGTTCTTCTAACCATTTGATAAAAAAAATTCACACATCTGATTGTTCATAGATTGAATTTTGCACTGTTAAATCGTCTATTCGACGAAAAGTTGACAATCGATTGAACAATATTTAACATTGTCGGATCGGTGCTATACGATATCCCGAGATTCTTATTTATGCAATTCTGGTGTATATAAGCGGAGTTTGCTCTTCGGCGGGTTTATGGCATATTATCTAATTAGGTTTGTCAGGTCAGTTAATTGAAAAAACCAGACACCACTTTCGCAAGAACAAATTCGAGTTTGGCAGTAGACAAGCCAGCAAAAATTGGATCAGAGCTCCAACATAGAACAGATCGAAAAGACCAAAATTGCTGCTTGTGTTTCAAGCTATGAGTTTCATTGTGGAGTGGTTGATTTCTAGACATATGTTTTACAATTTTTGATAAACGTAACTCACAGTTATACCATACAATTTTAGTGGTTTTCAGGATATTTAACAATCAAAATATCAATAGTTTCTTGAGTGAGAATCAAATACGCCAGGCAATCCACAAATCACTTTGGGCTGCCTTTATTAAACTTTGTTCAAGAAGATGGTGTCTGAATTCATGTAAAGATTAAATTAAGTTGAAAAATATTATTATTTCACTCCAGCCATGTTCAACCATCAACCAAGTAGGTTCGTCTGACCACAGAGTGACCACAACAATAAAGTTGTGTTCAATGGCCGGATTGTGAACCTGATTATACGGTATTTATTGAAGAGATTTCAACGAATTTGGCACATACTAGTTTTTGAAAGAATTCACACCAAACAGCCGTTGTTGTTCCTGCAGTAAGAACTTATTAGTATACTTCTGTGACTGCTTATACTTAGATGAGCAGACTGCCTTGAGAAACGTTTTATTTGAGGTTGTTGGAATCGAAGTATCAATAATATCATCTAATGTTGGTGGTTTCGAAGCGCTGTATTGACAGTGCATAGAAGTGGCGGCATTGCTGTCTGTCAAATTTAAACAACTTTTGCAAGTGGTAGATAAAAGTCTGTACACCCTAAGGCACACGTATGAAATTATCAAAATATTGTCTAAGACAAGCGATTTATCAGAATGATCATTTTTACATTCATTTCAAATAGGCTATCGTCTATTTATTTTTCAGAGAATCCCTCAACTTATTCATCATATCAAACAAATCACACGAAATAGCATATTTATTTCGAACTTCAGAATCCTTTTTAGAAATGTAGCCATAAACATTTCATAAAACACAAGTACAACTCGGTTCTTGTCGAACGAGATGCTGGCGCAACTTCTAATTCATGATCTTTCAGTCCAAACATAATATCTGGGTGTCTTTTTTATTTGGCATAAAGTATGTTTTTAAGGGCATCCAACTCAGAAATATTCGGTCGAATGCATAAAGTATCAACAAAAGCCTACAAGTCAGACGACTTGCCACCCTGCTCCAAGACTAAACTTAAAATACTCGTAAATATCATACTTATCCTCAATTTTAGCTTTCAAATCCAAATAACTTATTCTCCGGTGTATAGAGAACACCCTTATTTGAGGCGCATCCGCCAAATTTTAAAATGAATTATTATTTTATACACAAATATGCTACAGGGTTCAAATCTTGGATGAAAAATTGCGGCTTATAGATCGGGATGTACGTTAAACATTTATCAAGGCCCATTTCAATAAATGGTTTTAGACAGTTTTAAACACAAGCTCCACAATGATGCCAACTCGCTGATATCCTACTCTTCATTCACTAAGATTTCTGAACTTAATACCCGATGCAATTGATAGTTGATCCTTTTTCACATTTGACTTACTCTACGTTTTAAATTCGCTGTGCCAATAGCCCAGGCGATTTGTTAATCATTGTTGCTAATTTGAAGATTTTGAGAGATTATACAATCCAATTTGCTTAAGATACAATATAAGAAATCGTTTTCTCTCTTTATTCGATTTCTGATTATCATTCAACTGCGATATTTAAATTAATCCCAATCAAATCATGGTAATTCAAACTCAAGAAATTAACACTTGTGGGAAGCACACACCCAATGTGTTAACCTAATTAAATTTCGCATAATTATACTATTTTTTGGTTTTTTTCTGATTGTCAAATTATATATTCTCAGCTAACCCCAACAGGCACGGAAAATATTGAACAACCACGCCTTGTGAATTACAAACTGTGTTCTCATTCCTTATAAAGTAGAGGCCTTGCCAAAATCTCCTTATTTCACTCGTAAAGCACACTAGATCTGAACCCATTTAGAATTCAATGATGAATTGGCCACCAGCCAGGCGTAAATAGCGTAAAATAACACCATACTGAATTAAATTCGCGTTCCAAAGACTTCCTGCTGTCTACATAACTGATACTCTAAAATGATGAGTTCCGGAAGGTGTAAAACGCCATTAGATTTGCTGATGAAGGATTTGTTGGGCTGCTTTTGACTGCAGAAACCACATACAATAATTACAACAAAATTTTTCAGCTACCAGATTGATATTCATAAGATTGAATGAGTCTTGCTCCTATGGCACCAATTTTTAACCAGTCACGCGTGTTGATTGAACGGAATCAGTACAAAATCAACCTATAATGAGGAAACTATGTAGGACAAGATTTATTCAATAGAAGTGACCTTTCCATGTCGAGATATATCTTAAAATAACCGAAATAGTTTAGAGTCAACAAAATAATGGCGTAATATAAACAATAATCTACAAAATCGAGCACAATCCCTTCTTTTTAACCTTTTTTGGTTTCTCTTTTGTTTCGGTAGCAACAGTATGCTTAAGAATCTCATCTAGCGCAGACATAAATATTTCGTTAATATTAATATTAGCCTTGGCAGAAGTCTCAACATATGGTATCTTAATGTGATTAAATCTTACATTCCACTGTTCCGCTAGAGCCACTGCTTGGGCTTTCGTGACCTCCCGTGTTTTAGGATTTGCTTGAACAAGATCGACCTTATTTCCAACCAAGGCCATCCGTACTGGACCTTCTGGTTCCTTAAGTCGTTGTACATAGTCTCTGAGTTCCTTACAATAATTAAAAGATTCTAAATTATTCAATGCGAAGATCAGGAGAAAATAATCGGATTCTCTGATTTGGACATCGGTGATTCGAGCATAACTTTCTTGACCTGCAGTATCGACAATAAGGATGGTATAGGTCTTGCCATCCTTTTCAACATTTTTCGAATAAAGGTCATGTCTGGATGGGTTGTAAGGTTCTTCGAACTGATAAATTTTACAATTACCTCATCGTATGTGAATTTAAGGGTGATGCAGGTCTTGCCAACACCACCGTTGCCCAGCAACATCACTCGAAACGCGTCAGTAGATGAACCAGCCTTAGACATCAACTCAATCAAGGAAATTCGCGTAAATTCACGAACATTTATTTCATCCAACTAATCACTACTAAACTCGATTTCAAGTTATTAATGCGCAACGGCTAAAAAAGATAATCATAGCTGTACACCCGTTGACTAGCCTTAAAAATCACGTTCAGTCATAACCATGCATAATGACAAGACTCGATGAGATTTCAATCACATTACACACGCGCAATAACCAACCTTATGACGATTGGAATGGATGAAGAACAATAGCTCTAAACAGAAACCGACAGCCAAAGAATTTTATGTATTTGAGAATTTGGATTTTGAGCATATGCTCATCTTTTTCATTCATTATTGATTAAAGATATGAATATTCAATGGAATTCCGCATATTGTTCTCCATACCTGCGAATTGGGACAAAAATTAATTTGAAGAAGGTCAAAGTACCCCTAAATTGAACCAAACCTTTAAGGATCTATTTGGGTTTTTACCTGTGTCAAAAAGTTCGAAGGGTATTATTGTCGGGACGTGCTTTGCGCTGAAAGGATAAGGTTTCTCGACGTAAAATAGCAAATCAAACTAATTGTTTGCGACGGCTTTCATTGCCACTTATCAATCTTTAACGAATTCCTCATGATGTCCTAAATGACCACTTGATTCAAGCGATTTTGTTTCCTAATCATACAGTCAACACCAAGTATTAAACTTTTTTTCACATACAGTCATTATTTGGCATTATTTCGGATTACTTAAAAAATTAATCTGAATCTATTTAGTTGATATAGAAATCTGACGTTTGTTGTCAGGACCAAAGTAATTTCTACATTCCGAACCATAAAAGAGGATTTCAAGAACTTGCGAATTTGAAAAAGATGATATCATGATAAGAAAGAAAGTCGATGTTTCAAAAAAAGAAATTTCTTAGTCAATAAATAATTGTGATTTCGTTCTAAATATTTTATTCCAAAAATTCATTGATTTGCAATGTTTCAATGGTTGACGTGAACACTAGTTTCATTAGGGTATCTAATTTAATTCAAATACCACGAGAATATGATAGTTTTTTATTTTAAAGAATTGGTGTCAATATACTTTTATAGATGGAACACTCTTATAAATCACAATACCAGTAAAAGCACATTCGATTCTTATTAACACTTAGATGCTTCCAACATTGTTTCAACATAAGTCCGTCATTCATTCAATCTAGATGGTACATATCTATCAACCAACAGTTCAAATTATTTTAAGCGTACGATGAAAACTAGAAAGGTTAGTTGATCTGAGAAAGCACGAAGTACTTCATACAGAAAGAGCGTATATGATTGAAACTATGAGATTCTTATCGAAATATACTTTGATATTTTCTTTACATTATATCACTATTTGAATTATAAAAGTATCATTAATTTATAATCAAGCTGTGGATGAGTATATTTGGACTTAAAATAACTTTTCCATTTGTATAGCAATTTTAACTTTTCACTAATTTAATTTGCATCGTTTCCCGACTCAATGTACCTATTAGCTCACTCAAAAGGCCGATTGTTTTTATAATACAAATGAATTCACGTAAAAGGAATTTAGTTTCAAAAACTATTTTAATTAAATAAAAATGTTATTTTTGTTACACTTGGAAAGAAAAGCGTGTTGATTTTCGGATCTTTCTACTGTTACTTTTTTGGGATATTTGCTTTGACGTTGGAGCAATCGATGATTGCAAGAAGTTGGCATCATAAATAGCCAAATTTGGTTTTGTGATCGTCTCTCTTTTCGGATAAAGCAGCTCGATTTTATTCAGCCGTGAAGAATAGGGGTACAACATATTATTTCGTTGCCCCACGATTCTATTACATGACGATCTTTCTTGAATGATGGAATAGAATAACAACTCATTACAAATGCATAAGGGGGTTTTTTGGAAAAATGGACGATTTCTTGTTGAATCAATCGAATTTTTTGTATAATTGTGACAGCGCTAACTTGACAGAGAATTGATCCTTAATCCTCATTCAATACTTCTTATACGAATAACCAACATATCAAATGTTTTTGTGTTGAAAAATGGGTTTTCATGGTTTAAATGGGATCTGACAAGTAATATGATCAAGAGGTCGCGAAAGAGTTTTTTGCTACCCTTTTCTCTAAGGCTCAATCCAATCAAGTTGCTTTTATTCGAAATCGAAAGTGATAATAAAGTTTCATTGGAATATTTCAGACGCCAACTCTTTGAAACAAACTATTGCCATAGAAAAGGGCAAATAACCAAAATGAATACACTGAGTGGATCCGAGAATCAACAAGCTTTCTTTCAAATTCGTTACGAAGAGTACATTTTTAAATTTATTTTAAAATAATTCTTGAAGCCTAATGCCTCTTTTTTGAGATTTAAAATAATCGGCCTTTTGAGTGAGCCCATAAGTACAGTTTGTTGGGAAATGGCGTAAGCCGAAACCCATAATTGTAACATCAGTCTTTGATAATTAAATTTTAATATAAAATCATCCTTTTTTTTTAAAACAACGTCGCTATAATTTGCATCTATTCTTTTAAAAAGCATTAAAGTTTCTAACTTTACGGCAAACCATCAAATTCACCATTAAAGCAGACTGGAATTTGTTAACAGGTGCCTTGAATCTGGTAGAGAATGTCCCCCCACAAACTTTTGATTAAATTTAATCTTAGATTTAGAACTAATGCTATAAAAAAATCCTGGCTTTTAATTATATTGTTGATTTGTCATGAATTTATTATACAAATGCGGTTCGCCAGTTTTTATGATCTAATTACCGATACTTTGTTTTGATTTTTTATTTCTGAACCAATACTAGAGAGACGTTCTGCTGTGGTGGTCGAGTTGTTGCACAAGAAAAATATAGCACGAGTGTTTTTTTAATTGATTCACATCCTTTCTTATCTAATCAATGATTCCTCTTAAAAGAAGAATGAATGCGATTTGTAACAATAAAGATGTGGCCATTCAGTACCTCTTTCGTGAGTACTTTTCCCAAGATCAGCCGTAACACAACGTTAAATTTAATTTTTTGCCGAACATCCGATAATATTTGAAAAACTAATTGAAAAATTAATAGCTAAGAATGATATTAGGATGCTGTCGTTCTTAATGTAGTTCTTTTCAGCGATTAAAAAATTCATTCCCCTCTATGTTCGGAATAACCTATCTACGAAGGAATTCTCACGTGGCAATGTCCAAATTTTTCGCTATTCTACAAACAACAAAATTAAGAACGACAGAGTTATAGTATCATTCTTTGGTAACAATTTTTCCATATGTTTCTCAAATACAGTGCACCCTGTCTAATTTTCATTTTTTGTTGGACAAGATTTCGAAAAAAGGGGAAAATAGACATAGTAACAAAAATTGTTGTTAAATGCAGTCAAAACCATTAATTGGTCCTAAAATAGTATGAAACTTTAGATTTCCATTCCATTTGCTCTGTAATAAAAGTTGCATAGAGCTTTTGCAAATGAATACGGTCAGTTTCAGAACTTTAAGTTGTAAATGAACTATTAAATTTTTGTATTGTCTAAAATCTAATCCATCAGCACTGAATCCACGATTCCACATCTAGAAACAGCAATAAGATATTCGACAGTTTTATTCTTTTCTTTAATGCTTAGACTAATATTTGTTTTGGATTTCATCGTTTAATTCGAGCACGGCAAGTGACATTAAAACGAAAATTACGAAGTATTCAGAAATATAATCCTAGTCAAAATTCAAAGAAAAGTGTTTTTGGCTGAAAAATAGACAAGTTTACTGTATACAAAAAATAGTAAACCCTTAATTTTTTAAAGTTATCTTCATTTCAAGTAGAGTATCAAAAAATTTAAATTTGATTTAAAATCGTCTATCACCAAAGCAATATATTGGAAAATAGACTTTTGAACAATTGCTGACGATCATTAAAATTATGGATATTTCCCAATATAAATGTCACTATAACAGATAATCGTGTAATTTTGAAATGCTTCCCAAAGTGCCAAAAATGAACAACCAATTTTATGTAAAATTTGCTGAACTTGATATCTACTATCAAGGAAACAAAATATCGTTTATTATCAGCAAAACATTGAAACGTGATATCAATCAGGTTTCAAATGTTTCGTCAAAAATAACCAGTATCTGAGTACTTAAAAGTGAAGTTGTTCACAGGAAACTATGCGGTAGAGACAGAAGTAAATGCTATTATGGAAACTGAAATATCTACAAGATTGTTTAGATGATCGTGATTTAGACATAGGTATATCAAGGAACGATAAAACTCATTGCCTGTTAAATGAGTAGGACTGGTCTATGAGGATTCTCGTACACATACCCGATAAAATTCTTGCTCCCGAAGTTATCGTACCAACCAATCAACATCTTCAGCTTACCCAATATCCTACCGATCATTAAAATATTTTGGACAAAGCAAATATGCTTAAATTCAGGTTGAAGTGGTTTTAATGGTTACTGTAATGTTTTTGAATTCGCTTTTTCCTTTTTTGTATGTTCGAGATTTTCACTGTTCTTTTTTATATTTTTAGAGAGCGACTTTCAAAGCATTTGAATATATTTATAAGCCTTAAGATAGGTAAAGTAAATTGTTATTTGTCTAAATTTCAAAAAAATTAAAATTTTCACTTAAATAGCAGAGATTATTTTAGGTATAACAAAACCTCAATGTTTGAAGAGATTGAATTCAAATCCAAAGTTTATAGCATTCTGAGCTATCTAAAGGCGGCCATATTCACCACTATCCAGAGAAAATATCGATTTTCCCTTAATCTGAAACAATGTACTATAGATTGATAGCTTCCGATGATGATGAATTTTACTTCAAACATTTCTTGGGATTTTGTTAAGTGAATTTAAATTTGATAAACCTGTTCGTCTTGGTAAGGAAGACGCTGTATTTGATCCTGGGAGGTTCGAAATATAAGTTCAACTTTCAATTATTTAATAGAATTATTGGTTATATTTAGTGATAAATAGAACGAAGAATCAAATAACGGGTTGACAAAAAAGGTATTGAGTGCTTAGGCTTCTTAGCTATTCCAAGATTTCGTCTGAAACCCGAAAGGATTCCATTGAAAATTGAAGTGGTATTGGCCTTTGACGAATATTCATTTTACAAACCAATAACCCGTATATTTGTATTAATTTCTATAAAACTGTGAGATAAGTTTCCGACATAAATTTTTCGAATTTAAATACTTTTGTTTGGGTTATTCTGGCGCCATTGTTAATTTTACTACAATAAAAGAATTGCTTTTACAATCGGATTCTAAATGAGAAAAGCAGCATCAAATGATAAATTTTAATGATTAACTGGTGTTTTACTATTTCAGTTAATTATCTCCCTCGAGAAGATTAATTTCAAGTCTTAAAATAATGAATCACATGTTTCAAAATTCACAAACTAGTGAAAAAGTGTTGAAAGAGTTATATTTCTATACCAATTTTGATCAAGTATTATTTTCCCTCAAAGCTGAACGGATGCGACTACCCAGATTAACAAAACCACTCTCGCTATTTATGCAACTTTGATCAGATAAAAACTAACATAACCCTTGTCCACAACGACTTAACGGGGAGCGTGTAAGCCTCCGTAAGATTGACCTTTAAGCCTGTGTCGGCCTCAGTCGATGTATTATGTGGTCTGAGGAGGCAAAGCCGCAACTATCTAAAATGTCAATAGATCATGAACTAAATGTTTGGTAACATTACTGGGTGATATTGTATTTGGATGATTTAAGGTAAAAGGTAAGGTTTAGTTTTACCTATTGTAACATATATTTGACATTATTCATGCCATATTGTCAAAAATAAAATACCAGAGAATTTAATTTGAAGAGTCTTATAAGATGATTACTGCAGGTAGAGTTGCAAGATTGGCTGATGACAACTACCCTGACATTTTTATCTTAAAATCTTGTTGGGTAGTAGAAAATTCTGTAAAATCTGGAGCCGCGCGTCACTGCACGTTATTATTTCAAGCCCAAGAATGCTAGAAAGGTGGTAAGCAGTGTATTGCATATTGAAGAGGTTGATTTTTTGCCATAAGTTTTACAAATTGTGTTTACGATAACTCTGAGTTATAGTGAGTTAGTTTACATTTTGCAAAATATTCAAAAAATGGAATACAACGACCAGTTTCTTAAATAGAATTAAAAAAACAAGACAAATGGTTCCAAAACCCATGCTCTCAAACAAAAAGTTGCTTATAGAGCTTTAATATTTTTGAAATGATTTTATATATTAAAAAGATACACATTAAACTCAGCTCTGGTATACATTAACTCGATTATGTCGTGATTCTTAACTGGTTCATCACTGTATTCTCAGTTTAACATGATGGAAAAACTTGAAAAATTTCATTTTCATTTCAAAGGTAACTCATTAACGTTCGTAAGACACACTGTTGTCATATTATAAAACTCTTTAGCTGTCATCGCGGAAGCTAATTGTTCCGACAAATAAAATTTTTGCATTAGAAAAAACTTGTAATACATCAAAACACGAGTAAAATAAGCATAAATAGCACATTGATAAAAAGATTTAGCCTGAAGATGCAGATTTCTGTGAATTCTTTAAACATTTAAGGGATAAATTTATTTTTGCACCTAATCATACAGGGGTTTTTATTAAATTTGGTGCGGTGTGCAATAAATTTGGGTTTCCCTCAGTTCGATTTAGTGGATGAAAAATTTTAGAAAAAAATTAAATTACAGTCGTTTGACGTTCTAAATGTTGACTTTTCCAGAGAAATGTGGAATCTTTTTTTACATTTATGGGAGCAGCATATAAACTTTTTTGACGAAACCCACATATTTTTGGCGGCAAAAAATCAAAGGCCCATTTTAAAACGCCCGCGCGAAGTCTACACATTATTTATTGTTATTTTAATTTATTTCGGAATACTATTCGGTATATTTTTGAATATGGTTTTTGGTGGTATAAGTGTGGACTACCTGTAGAAATGTGCATACGGTTTCCAATGAACATAAAATTAAATTTTTGACAAAAGTCATAATTTACAGGGCCAAGTACAATACCGCGAAATGAACACGTCTTGGCTAACTCTTTACTACTTTGATTGGTTCCATATCGACAAAAACCCACGATTTTGGTTTTAATTTTG
>JWZT01005185.1:22618-40593 GCA_000827895.1 Thelohanellus kitauei
ATATATATATATATACGTTCAACTATCAGAGGAAACGATCTGTTTGATACTCTAAAATCTTTTGGACAAAAACTACTTAGAATAGGGGAAAATTGATTATTGTATACACAGACAGGGCTTCGGTTATGACGGGTAATAAATATGGATGTCTGACTACTAAAACAGTTTCTAGGTCGCCCAATACTGTAATGTCACTGCATTATTCACCAAGAAGCTATATGTGGAAAGACGTTAAATCTAAAAAGTGTTGTAGATGTTTTTCTTCCATGAGTCAAAAATCCGAGGCATAGCTCTGAACACGCGAGATTTAAGGCAGTTTCGATCAGACATGCGCACGGAATACCGTGAACTACTGCTACACAGTGAGGTCCAATGGCTATCATTGGGTAAGTTTCTTACATGTTTTAAGACATTAAAAAATGGTATCTATCTATTTCTCTTCGAAACAAATGAATTGCAAACAGAACGGGAAGATATACTTAAGAATGACTTGCTTAATGATCTGGCATTTATGGTAAACATAAACTCATTTAAATTGTTTAAATGAGAGGCTTTAGAGTAAAGATAATCTATTCATAAAATTGTGCGGTGGCGTCTATGCATTAAAGGTGAATCTACACCTCTTTATCGGACAGCTAACAGAAGGAACTTTGGACGCGTTTCCGAAAATGAAGGCACTTTTACTAGAAAAACATTTAACTTTTTACAGTACAGGATTAAATTGGATAGTTTGTAGGAAGCTTATGAGTCTAAATTTGAAGAATTTGAAAAAGAGGATATTGTGGATCTCTTCATAGGTCATTTTTGTTGCCTGAAGCCAAGGTTTGCAAATTACATGAAAGCCTTCAATTAGAGGTCATTGATATGAAATGTAATTCTGAACCGTGAAGTGGATTTCTAGAATCCACTGTATTCCCCTCACTTGCCATATCATTTAATCCTGGCGACTAATACCTGTAGAACAGCTTCAAAGCATTCGTTCGTTTGCCTAAAGATATATTTGTCGGCTTGGTTCCATCTACATATGTCAGCAGTCATTTGGTGTTATGATATCATAAAAACCAGAAAAGTTCCAGACTCAGACAGGAACCTATCTGAACTTATACTGGCAACTACATCGCTGTACCTAGATATTGAAAAACTGAAGTTGGAGATAAATTCACTGGTTATAAGGAATCGTAACAATTAATTCTTTTAAAAATAAATACAGCTGAAACATATCATTAGTTCATCGAAATAGATTTAACCATCTATTTCGTTCGTCTAACCAAAGGTTGATCATAGAATTGAAAATACACTCAATAACAGCATTGGGAACCTGATAGACAACCCGCATTGAAGAAGTTTCAGCAGATTTGGTGCACGTTCCTTTTTAATGAATTCAAATCAAGTATCACCTATTTTTTTTTGACATCCAACTGAATAATATTAAGTTAATTCAGAATATACTGCCAAATGCATAAAAATCAAACAACAGATTGTAATTTTTTTTTATTTTATTTGATCGGACGTTTCGATTAGAACCCAGACACCTGGCAACCCTATATGCACTTGCCTAACATGCAAAGTATAAAATGTGGAGATGTTATCAAGTTAAATGATGCTGGTGCTTCTGTCAACGCAATCATCTTTTCAAACCCAAGTTATTTCAAGATTGAAAATAAATGAGAAGCAAAGAAACGTGATTATTTAAAACGGAATCTTGGTCACTAAATACACACTGACTCAAAAGATTGGTGGAATTATACTTATGCTACTTTTAAGTCTGATAGATCGTAACGCCAAATTGGATTAGGTAATAAACTCCAGACTTGCTTAGAGTGTTCGTTGATGATGTATTTTTCTGTCAACTGAATGCATTTATGCTTTCTTTACAACATATCCATGTGTATACCGTAAAATAATTCGAAATTTTAGAATCTTGGCAAGGAAAATTACTTTGCCTTTAAATTTTGAACTGTAAAGGCTTCGTCTAACAAAACTAAGAGACTGAAAATATTTTCACAACTCTATCAAATATGAATGACATCAATAATTGTTTCAGAAAGTGCTGATTGTATATTTCACGAATAGGCCTCAGACGGAATTTTTTCCTGAATAAAATGAGGGGAATTGTGCCTTGATCTTCATACGATTGCACCTTCTTTGCGATAATGAGTTTAATCAACAAAATATTATTATGCTTATATCAAAGGCCATTCTATTGAGGTGGAAGAATATCGAATAACATCAATGTTGTGAAGCGAGGTATGCTAGTTGAATGAACGGAATTGAGCCGCTCATATTGACACATCAGTCAACGATACTTAGAGGCAGTTTTTATTATTGAATGATTTTGAAACATAAAAAAATGTTTTATTCGATACTCAGCAGGTTATTAATTGAAAATGATGAATGGATAGAATTGTCCGATATCCCAGAAAGAGATGTTGTGGCATTTACACAAGATGAGATGGTTTCTTTATTGCGAACATCAACATATTTATTGACTATTTCACTGATGAAGTAAATATTAGCGTTGATCCAATCAAAAGTACTATTGAGGAGACTTACTCAGCAGCTGTTTCGACTCGCATTTTAATAAAACTGAGTAAAATTTAGGGACTTGAACCTGTATGTGAATAACTTCAAGGAGGTTTTTGGACAATAATTTAAGCGTTTCAGCTTGAAAAGGCTAAAATGTAACATGAGTTCGTAATCCACGGATTTCGTGGACAGTTATGATACAACCAAGAAAACCAATCACCACCTGAAGAATTGATTGTTGAGTAATCAATCGACAATTTTGTCATTGAAAAGCGTTCAAGTTTTGAATTTTTCAAAGAGAGATGAGCATCAAAGTTTTAAAAATTTTATCAAAAACTATTGAGTGTCATTTCAAACATCGGTGAACATTCAAGGGACTTCCAGTTTTTAGTTTCGGAAATATTGAAGACTTAATTAATTAAAAATTTCACGGACGTCGTATCCTATACCAAGGAAGATGAATGAATGACATAGCTGACAATCCTACCTGACCTTATTATATTTCAAGTATAAAGTGTAGTTTGTAAACCTGGTTTTAGTCCGATGAACTCCGAAGAAACAAAATTTTGGAACACACCGAAGTAAACAATTAAGATCATTTGATGTATATAAAATTATATTTTTCGTCAAAAGAAGCTATTAATCAGGATGCGTTTATCAAGAATCGAACCACACTCAAAAACAGAAGCTATAAGCAAGAAAGAAATGAATAAAGCAATCTTTTTGTTCGAAATCTCAATGAACGTCTATTTTGTTTGCAGTTTTAATGTCATATAGTTGTGGTACTTACAAACAGAGTTGTTGTTAAGAAAGTTGAACTATAAACATCGGTATATACCAAAAATGCTATACCAATGAAAAATGTTTTATTTATCATGAAGGAGAATGGTAAACAGCAATAGCTTTGTTAATATTTTCAAATGGATGAATCTCATTAATGCCGCTGAACAAAACCTTCCAATATTTTTATCAACATAGCATCCTCAAAAAAACAGAGGGAACGTTAATAGAGGCCCAAAAAGTTCAATTATCCTGGTGAAAATATTGCCTGGGTGGATTACGCCGATATATAGTGGAATAATATACTTTATGTTACAAAGAAAATATCTGTCCAGGTTTTTAGATTTTGTTGACACGTCGGTTCTAGATAGCCATGATCTTATATTAAACATCCCAATTTTCATGAGTTATCGATAATAATATTTTTTTTAGTTTATTGACTTCTGATTTCACACCTAAGATTCATTTTAATCTGCAGAAGCTCTAATTTTTTATTCATATTATTTTTCATCGTTTTATTACCAGAGTTAACTCAGTTAAATCATAATCAGAAGCGATACACATGTAAAAAAAACACATTTCCTGAAGGTGGTTGAAACCCCAGAACGATTCGCATCCTGTGATTATTAATTGTTTTAATAACTTCATAAAACAGGAAGTGAGCAGTTTTTTGTTTTTGTCAAGATTAGCTTGGAAACTTTGTTATGTTACTTAATTTATTGTTGAGTCAAAACAGCCTGTAAAAAGAGAATTTACAATCTTTATTAAGATGTATCTATGAACTTCATCTCAATATCAGGGCCAATTGTTAGGTGCTACCCAATTTGAGTTTATAACAAATTTGCTCGCATATATAGTTACCTCAGCTTTAGGAATTTGAGTCACTTTTTTTTGGAATTAAATTGAGAAAGAAATTTTATCATCGTAATTATGATTCCCCCTCCCTTACTGTCGAAAAAAATACATTTATGATTGGGATTGAAAACTGGCTTGGATTGCTATAAGACAACACATTAAGATAAGAAATTATTTAAAACTATAATTTCACCATCAGGTCTTAGAAGATTTGAAATATAATCAAGCTGATTTCCTTAAGTTTGTTTGATGCAAAGATGGGTTATTTAAGGGATCTTAAAACCACCCTTTGTTTTGAGACAGAAAATAAGAAGGAGGCCATTTTAGGAACACTTAAAATTTAAACATTTCATGATTGTTTATTTTAAAACTCACACTATATTTTATAAACAGAAAGGAAATTAAAAAATTGAGCTAAAAATAAATTTTTGAACCTATAACTATTTCAAGGATGTAAAATAGCTTGGGCTCGTAAAAAGAAATGACAACCCCAAGGACAATAAAGCACATTTTTTGAAAACGGTATATATTGTAAAGCAGTGTTTGTTCGTTGGTGAAAATGAATATTACGCTCGTAAATATAGTAAAAATGATAAAGAAAGATAATTCTCGTACCGAATTGGTCATTCTTGAGCTTCTGAATTGAGGAAATTATGATAATATCTATCAATTTAATAAATTATAAATTTAATAAATCGACAATTCAAATTAATTAATACTTATCACAACTTTTACTTTTGAAGCTTTGTCAAGATTATATGATAATCGACGCTCCAGCGGAATAAGGCTATGTTTAAATCTGGCACGTTTGATTAAAAAATAAATAAGTATCGTTTTGTATTTTCTGACCATTTTTAATGAATTGGCTATAGACTGACACGCCTAACAGATGATTGTTTCAAAAAAGGACAAAAGTTTAATACAAGTTCAAATTGATAGAAAATACACTAAAATGCAAGAGCGGAAAATATTCATAAGTTGCGTATGCACACTTAAAACCGAGCTTTAACAGGTAAAATAATCCAATGTGCAGCAATCATAAAACAATTTTAAACAGAATTTGTGATTATAGCTACGGCCTTTAGAGATTATCAGATTAATTAATAAAATGATTTGTTTGTGAATAAACTAAAAATAACACAGATCTATTTCAAAATTTATCAAAATCGAATTTCCCTCGACAATATAACTCTGTTGTTTTTCGCCCAGAGATTGGAATATTTATACTTTCGTAAAGCAAACATATTATAAAAATGTCCTCATAAATATTTGAACATAAACGATGGTTTCACTAAAATTTTGACGTATCAATCCAGTTTGACCTGTCCTGGACAATTATTGTAATAGCTTTAATTATTTCTATAAATATTGGAATTTATCCTCAATGTAATAGGAAATTTTTGATGTTATGAGTTCTGTCGACTTGTGAAGTTATTCTCAGAATGTTTTTCAGAAATATCTTAGGAGTATCACGTTTTTCTATAATACACACATAATATTTTCATCAATTCGACTCTGGTACTTTGCAGCGGATGACATATAATTTGGTTTCGATATTCAATTATAGAATGGAAAGTTGTAATTCATCAAAAGAAACGTCGATTTGTCAGGAAAATAAGACCTAATAACGAGATTATAAAATGAGAAGTTGGATTTGATACGGTCCCTTTAACATCCAAATACATACAAGACTTTAGAATTTCAAATCAAATGTTTTAAAAACACTGGCATACACGAATTATTGAAAAAAAACTGAATTGCGAGACTTTTTAATTGTTCAAAGAATTATATTTTTAAAGGCGATATCCCTCGATGTTTTTTAAAAAATTGAAATATTAACAAAACGTATTTTTTCATAGATATCTGTCATACATCCTGTAATTTCATATTCGGACCCCTATCATGATTTCCTGTAATTTTTCAGAAAACCATTTTTAATGTATCAACGTGATAATTCACATGTAATCGACAGCGAAATCGATATAGCCATATCGTAGCTGAGGAGTAACAAATATAGGTTTTGGTTAATAGATAGTCAAATTTAATAACTTCCTGAAGGCAAAGCCATTCAACATACAAAATTTGCCAACTCAGGGAAACCAATACAACCAAGGCATTGAAACGAAATCTCCAAAACCAAATAATCATTTCAAGCAGTCTAACCTGCACACTAAAATTATTGATTTGAGTATAGATATATGGCTACATATAAGTCAATTAATATAATACACTACCTATAATTCATTCTAGTGTTTGGATACTTCTAACATAGTGTCAGGTGATGAATAATCGTCAACTTTGACATACTCGTTGGAATTACTTCGAAATGCTGCTAATTCGTCCAAATTGTCAACCAATGATAAACATTTATTAAAAATATTTTGATATAAAGTCGTGCTTGTTTGTTTTTCGCAAAGATCTTTTAAATTTTCAGTGAATTCATATGAATTATTTGGGCTTTCTTTTGGTTTGAATCTCTCATCGGTTTGATTTGAGGAGTTTTTGTTTTTAAAATCATCTCATTATATATTGGGTTACCTATGTATTTGGAAATACTAAATGTATTAGCATAGATATCATATTGGTTAGATGCATTATTGGCCTAACTTAAATACCAGGACAACCTTAATAAATGAGTCTATTCTATGAATGTCTGTTGAATAAGTTTGATTAATATTTGAAGCATCCATTTTCATATCAAGTGGTTTTGAGGTGGTTTTTACCATAATGAATATATAAAACAAATAAGCCAAAAACAAGAAATAAGCAACATGCCGAACATTTTCTTTTTTGAATAAACCGCTTGAATTTGATAATTTTTGTATTTTTGGTGTTAGAAGTTTTGACTGATATAAAATAATATTACCTCAACGTTATGAATGTCATTTTTAGGATCTTTCGTTTGGAAACACAAAGTATGTTTTGATATATTATTCTGAGTAATAAATTCGTTAAATCGATATAATGCGTAAATTTCCTTTGACATGTACAACAATTTATTTGACGCGCCAAAATATTTTATTACATTTGAAAAGTTTGAGTTTTTCAAAAAGATACAGTAATTGTTATTTTTATGGGACTTTTTCAAAATAATTGATATCGAATACTGGCAGTACTTTCCAAAAAATAACTTATCACATTTTCAGTATATTTTAATCATTTTTTCTGATATATCTTTTGGAAATGATAAATAAGTGTAAACAGATCTCCCACCATTTAGGCAAATGTGGTTTGTATCTAAAAATAAGAAAGTTCAATTCATTTTTAAACTAAATCGACGTAAATATTTGGATCAAATTTTCAATTTAATATCATATGGTTTTAATGGCTTATGTCTTCAAAGAAATTCAATTAATTTTTTGGGTAAAGTAACATCCATTCTTTTATCTCAAAAAACATCTACTGACGACAACACGAGAAAACTGGTTTCGATATCAAACTTTATCTGAAATTTGATAAGTTTTCACAATCAGAGCAATTTTTCCTATAGATTACCTGTTTAATAGGTGGAATTTTCTCTAATCAAATAATACGTCAACCACTGAGTTATTTAAGATTTTAAAGTTTATCATTCATCTGTCTGAACTTAATCTTTGACTATATATAATGTGAAGGAAACTAAATTCGAATTATCTTGAATATCTTTTAGAAAAATCATAAGAGGGCGAATGAAAGTGAACTAATTACACATAAACAGCTTTGAACCCAACGTGCAATGTTTTTTATTTTATTCAATATTTTTTAAAAAACTAATTTATATGGAATTTTTTTGACGTTTCGTAATTTATGAAGGCTATATGTGATTTTGGGAATGTAATTGAAATGCACTAAAATTCATATTTTTATACACCTGTAAGTTATAATGTGAAAATTTAAAAAACTGTATGTTGCAAACTGAATTTATCTTTAATTTCATATTTACTAATGCATAAATTTTATATTTAATCTTAAATAGAAAAATTATCTGAAGGAAGGATTTATATTTACACATTACCTGTATGTAAATTATAACGAATCATCCTATTTTTGTCCAGTGGATATAAGTTGGATTTTATATTTAATCCATTGTTTTGATAAGAGGGAATATTTAGCGTCGATGTAATTAACCTATATAACTTATTTTAAACTTAAAATCGAAATTAAGTTCATTTAAACAATTTGGGCCGTTTGTTTCTCTGATGTTCACATATTGTCTTGATGTGCGGAAAACTCTAGGATTCGTATATCCAAAAATGTTATTAACCTCTACTCTTTCAGCATCATATTCATATTTGTTCTAGCTTTAAAATATTAAATTACCTCCAACTTAAAAAACCAAACAAGAAATGTTGGTGAAAATATTGAATGCTTGCCAGAACCGCTTGGATAATTAAAATTCTTTAGAAATTTGATTTCTTTTTCTTGATTGTCGCTTGATTCATCACTTCTATGAATTAGGTTACAAAATACTTTTTTGTTATGTTTGGAAGTGTCATCATGATTTTGTAAACAGATGAACAATTGAAATATTTTACTCGACGGACACTGTGTATTAGTCTAAACAATACCCGATTCTCATTTTTACTCTTTGTCGATAAGCACCGCAATAAGTTGTGTATAGTTCATTTTTTTCTGTTATGAAGGGATTAAAAGACAATTGAAAGCATCCTTCACTATCATTTTTCTCGGACACGATATAAGCAGTTAATATCATCTACAAATCATTTGAATTATTAAAAACAAAATTCATTCATTAAATATTAATATGCCTAATTGATAATCCCAAAAAAATGCAAAACTTTGAGATTCAGTTAAATTTGGAAATCAATTTTATTTTTAGAATTAACAGCTCAAAGATTTCTTGTACGCGAGACTATACAGCGTTTAAATACTGAAATATAGTGGAAAATTTATGTACACCTTTTCTAAATTTGATTGAAAATTTTTAGAATACAACAAGGTATTATAAATGTAGATAAAAACGGTTTATTTAAATCAGAGTTCATTCATATTTTTATGTTTTAGAGAATACAAATATTGCGAATCTGATAGAATAGTTTTTAATTCCATTTCATGATATTGCCGCTTCAATATAAAATAATTTAAAAAAAACTAGTGTTATATATGAAAGTATATTTCATGTCGAAACATCCATTAAAAAAATTAAGATGAAATATTTAAACTTAAACAGCGAAAAATTCAGATAATTGGTTGGTGATATTTTATATAATATATGAGCAATCTCCGGCCACGTCCGTTACAGTTATATCAATTAAACTCGTGCAGGATGTAAAAAAATGAATGTTACAACAATGAAAACAGGCTTTATTTCATGATAAATATGGAGCCTGACTCTCTTATAACATGAAGAATAAGCTACAAGATATCTTTTCGTCCAGCCATCATTTAAGTAGTTTAAATTTCAAGATTTCATAATGATTAAAAACTATTTGTTTCATACGAGAGCTCATGTTTTATGCAGTGGAATTTTTAGCCTATAATATTCTAATTTATAGATAATATTTTACAAATAAGAAATCACCAGAGGCTCAGAGGTCATACAAATTTGACAATTTTGAATATAGTTTATAAACTCAACACTAAGTAGGAGCTTTTTTTGTTTACTCATTTAAATATACACTCAGTTTTAAGTAGAATGTTATTATTTGGTCCTGTTCCTATTAAATGTGAGCACCCCTTGTTTAAAGCAATCCACATTCTGTTTCAAAATATAGAGATAATTTTAAGATTAAATTGTTTTTTAAAACATTTAGTAATCAATAAACACTGGAATGGTACAAACTCCAAGCCTTGTTACATTTTTAAACTTTTTAAGGGTTCAAAATAATCTAATAAATAATATTAAACTCGATCGACTATCCAATCAATCGTTTTTTGGATGAACGTTTAATGATCAATAATAAATGCAGTACGGATTTTAATTTGTTTGTTAAATCATTTGTTACTTCATGTTAATATATTTTATTCAAAATCTTAAAAAATAATATCATCTAATTTTAATCAGTATATATCTTAGGTTTTTTTACTAAATATTTATGAAACTATGATTTGTAAAAGAATAAAAAATTAAAATCACTTATTTTAACCAAAAAAGAACTAATCTCTCTTAGAACTCTTAATATTTTAAATAAGAACGGTATATGAATTTCAATCTTTAGTTCACTTTTTAATTGATAGTATAAATCAATTAAAACTTACATCTTCAGTGGTTTTTATAATATGCATCGATTTTACGCTACTTATGCCAGATATTCTAATTTCAGATTTTTTCTGATAATAAAGTAATCATACTGGTCTCGTTGTGGTCAAATACAACCGATAACCATCTCCCCTTTTTAAATAAAAATAAATACCTGTTATAAAAGAATTCCGAGAGTATTAACTTTGCGGTGATCAGTTTGGTTTTAGTCTAATTTATAAAAATAATAACAATATCAGCATGAAAATTTAACATTTTATCAAAAATGCCTAAATTAGTTCATTTTCAGAAACAATGATATATTGAAGAAATATATAAAGTCAACTGATATGTAATATCATTCCCGGTGATGCCTATGTCAATTAAACTCGGTCAACCAAAATATTTTTAGTTTGAATCTGGTTGAAATATCATCAGGATTTTAACATCAAAGTTTTTAAGAAACGTGAAGGTTTTGTTAAAAGAGTGAACACTGTCAATGAATATTAAGTTTCATATTTTTTAAGTTTGAAAAATACTTCGTCAAGTTATACTGATTGTCCTTATTTTATGATAAAGTCTAAAGTTCAATCTCAGATGATTTGTTTATAATTCAAGTATTGGAAATTCTACAATACTCTTACATGAGGCTGTTGAAAGAAATAAAACAAATGAGCATTTCTTCTTTATTACAGAACACAAAATTTCAAATAAATGTTTAATATTACTTCAGGCGTATAGTTTAATAAGCTAATGGTACTGGGTATTATCTGAATTCTCATTTTCCTATAATTGTTAATTCCAACCATAAACCTTATTCTTGGACTGTTTTCTTACAAAATTCTCACAGATTCTCAAGGAATTGTGTAATCTTGAAAAGTTCTTTGAGCCATTAAATTAAAGTTTAAATGACTTTTTACAGATTTTCTACACATAAATAATCTAAGATATCAATATACAAATAATACAACACAGCTTTGGTATATCGTTTTATTTAGAGGTTATCAACTCGGAAAATGACTGAAATATTAAATCAAAGAGGACTGAATTGAATGTTAATGTTCTAAGACGTTTATTACATTTAAAAATCATAAAGTGACATTTAACTTCCAAAGCATGAAGCACATCGTATCTCCAAAAATTGAACAACCACATATTTAACACTTTCGTTATTGCTGGAAAATACATATTTTTTACTTTTCGATAAGTTTAACAGGCATTTCTCAGTTTGTCTGAAAAGACATGTGAAGAAAATTTACACATCCGTTCATAAAAGTAGTCAAACCTATACTTTGTTTAATTTTATTTTAAATTCTATAACTCTGATAAACTACGCAATTTATATCTAAAATGTTTGCCCATGGTGGTCTGGAGTAAACTTCATTTTTTATTCCAACATATTTGGAGGTAAATATATGAAAACCCCATTTTTATTCAGTTTTGTAAGGACTTTGTAACAAAAAATCATAAAAAATAAAGTTAATAAATCAAAAATTTTCTGCCTCCACTACAAAATGGAAAACGATATCAAGTCAAAGTAAAGAAACAAAGCATTTTGACCAACTTAAAATATTGGACAGTTCGTTCAAATATATATTTTAAAATTAAAAAAATACCAGTTTATTTTGAGTTTTGAAAATAAGCATATGTAGAAGCAGTGTGATAACTATCATCAAAAAATGAAATTTATAATCCAATCGAATATTTACAGAAACTCCCAACTCTATCGAACCATTCCATACGTAGGAAAATATACCACATCTATTGCTTAAGTAACCTCATAAATCATTCTTAAATTCAAAATATTCATATCCTTCGAATGGATGAATTATATCAACATTTTCTCATATCTATTTATTTTTTAATTAACACGTAAGGGAAAACAAATTATTCTTGTATCCTCAAATAATTTTCATACAAACAGAAAATCTTTCACTCAAGCCATCATGTGGCTTTATGGCGTGGAAGAAAAACGTTTTTCATCCACAAGTTAACATAGTAGTACAAATAAATACATTTGACACTGTTAAATTAGTGCCTTGAAATTGATTTCGTCGGCGGACGGCGGTCCTGCAAATTATTTCAAATTTGGGCAGAAACGCAATTTATTTTTCTACCGGGTTTTGCGACCAATAGCGGCATTTTTTTAAATAAATTCGTGAACATAAAAAAGAACTGTATCGACGAAAATGAAAAAAAAGTTTAATATTCAGCATGCACGTAAAACATGAAAGATAGTTAACTATTACCTGGTTATTCATCGAAAGAAGCGGGTTTGGTTGCTTCGACCAATAATGCGAAATGTAACAAGGAATTTAACAGAATATCAAACGAAGTAACAAAAAACAGTTAAATTAATAGATGTAGTTTTATTTTCAGATAGGCATAGCTTTAGTTTCTAAGAATGTCTTGTTAGTTAAGGCACACATTCGAAAATAAAGGTAACTATTTTTCATGTTGTACATCCATGCTGAACATTAAACTTTTTCATATTGGTCGATATAGTTCTTCTTTATTTAAACAAATTTATTTCAGTCGAAACGCCGCTATTGATCGTCACGGATGCCCTTATTGGTCGCAAAACCCGGTAGAAAAAAACTGCGTTTCTGCCCAAGTTTGAGATAATTTGCAGGGCAGCCCCCGCCCACGAACTCAATTTCAAGGCACTGTAATGATAACCAAAGTTATTCGTTAGCAGTCACGATAATTTTCCTACCAATAATTTATTTATTGTGGTATTATATCACCATTCGGATGAATGGTATTCCCTCAGAACTAAGGATGGCTGTTAGTTGACGATTTTTGATAATCGGTTTGGTAGTAGGAATGAAACGCCTAAAAAACGCCTAAAATCTGAACATAAGAACTCCATTTTTAGAATGAATATGATAATATATTATTAGAAAAGTATGAATTCTAATTTAATTTTGTTCTAACTGGAGGGTAAAGTTTTTAAAATGACAAACAATATTAACAATTCTGGCGATGAGCGTGTTGTATTTTTACCTAGGAAGATTAAAATCGCTCTTATCTTCTTAGTGAATAAAAAAATAAGAAAGAAGGCTAATCGGAGTGAAAAAAACAAAACAAAAAACATTATATAAAATAAAGTCGTATGCATAAGACCAACGCAAAAAAACAAAAAAACTTTGTAAAACAAACAAAAAACTTAATGTCAAAATCTGATAAGAATGATTCTGAAGGGGGTATGGAGTAATAAGATACATTTATTTTTAATAGTTTAAACTAAAAATAGAACAGTTTTACATGAAAAATGACTTAAAATTGAATTGCATCCAATATTTACGTACTTCAAGATCGACGCACATGAGTGAATTTTAGGCGTTTTTTAGGCGTTAGGCGCTTTTTAGGCGGTTCATTCCATCTTCGATAGTCATTTTGGTTGACGCACGATTGAGCTAGTGTTGACTATCATTAAACATTCTTTACTTCCTCACTGAAGAAACAATTTCATTCTGCTTGACATATTACCTGTTTAAAAGTGTATCCATGTCCATAAAAACTATGAAGAGAACCTAAGTTTAATAAATGGTTCGACGTGGTACATTAACAAGAATAGTACTTGATTGATCTGCATCGTTATCAAAATTTCAGATTTGTTTGATCGATGAAAAATGATCTGAACCCCAAATATTTTGATAAAAACAGCCTCGTACTATCGTGTCATTCTGTTGCGGATCTAGCAATTTTCCCAAACATCTGTCCGTCTTCAAACTCTTTCCACTTATGGAAAACGGGATTTGTTACTTGAAAATATTTCGATCAAAATTCAGCTGTGTCCGTTTAGAGATAAATTAATAACATTTGAAAAACGGGTACTTGATTCAGTTTTAATTAGCACGTGGCTAAAATTAATACGTTTTCGGAAAAAATATTTAAGTAATGCTAAAAGTTATTGTGATTTTAAAACTCTTTTTTTGCCCACAAACATGATTCCTTGTGGCCAAATTTTATCTATGGATTAATGCCACACATTTTATACATTTTCAATCCTGTGCAATATAAATGACTACCAAAACAAGATTAATGAACGAAATGAATCATTTTATGTTAATAAAAGATGCTTGAAGGATAAATTTTAAACATCGATTGTTTCGAGTGTTTTATTTTAATTGACTATGAGGTTATGTGGTTAATATAAACAACTAGATTGATCAAATGTGTGAAGAATGGCCGTGTATAAGTGTTTTTAAGAAAGGGATCTTTCAATGTGAAACCGAATTATGACAAAAAACTACAAGAAAATGATATGAAATTCTCACATTCTATCATGAAAAACTCGGTTACAAGAACGTCCCACAGCTACTCGTTGGTTCTCGTTAAGGTGTAATCAACCTTATAATTTAAAAATCAGGAACTTATGCCTGTACATCTCAAGAAAACCTAATTTGATTGTTTACCAGATGACCAACAATTTTGGAGTGTTTCAAATTGTTGAGGTTCATTAATAGAATAGTTAGACCCATTTATGAAGAATGAAAGTCGTAACACCTGGAGTTTTTTGAGTATGTGGATTTATATCCATTCGTGTCTTTATTGATCTGACATAAAATTGGTTTAAATTGAACATATTCGTTTGTAGTTAATGTACAAGAACTGGTGGAACCAAATTTTACTCTTCTTCAAAGACATAAAGGTTCGACATTGGCTTTAGTAAAAATATATTATTCTTCGGGGTAGTTATATACTGAGTATTCTGCATTATATTTAGTGACTTTAAACTCAATTTTCGTAACATTAGGATTTCAAAAAGACATAGTTCTTATGATGATTAAATTGCCTTGTAGCATGATTCAAATTTGTGAACATCTGATACACATATCGATTAATTTTTATAGACTGTATTCACCAATTTTAAAGATCAAGTTATGCCTGCGAGCTCTAGTAAAACCAAATTGGACTACATTTTGACCAGGGTATCCAGATCTATCAATATAACTTTCCCACGTTCTCAATTATTTCGGAAAATGTCTAAGAATAAATAGAATTACAGAATAATCGATGCGTATTATCGATTTCCATCGTTTTTATATTGATGGATTTTCTTAAAAAGTTTATGTACGTCGATGAACTGGGTCGCGTGCGTCCCAAGTGTATGAAACATACTCAGACAAGAGTAACTATTACATGATCCTATCGATAATTTCGAGTGAAAGGAGTTCGACTCTATTTTGTCAGCATTCATATTTATTATTTGAGGGGCAGAGGGGTTTATATTGACAATTTTCATGATTTGGAACTACCCTCATGATTGGTCAAATCAAAAGGTTCACACAAATATGTATCACCACACGATGCCCAATATTATTTTATTGATTAATTCATGTGGCATACAAGACATGTATTCTAATGATCTACTATTATTGATATCATTTGAGCAGCATTCATCCCTCTCCTGCTTTTTCATTTTTACGGCCCTTGATTTCTCGAATTCGTTCAGATTGTTTCACAGGTTTACTTTCTTGTTTTGAAGGAATTTAGGACTTATGTTGTTACTCTTGGGCCCCAGAGATGAATATGAATCAACCCATGAGTTGGTTGATATGCCTCCGAGAGCTTTTATTTTTTGGGATTGATTGGGGTTATTGATCCCAACTTTACTGAAATCTTTCTGTTTTCAAACTGTGTGACATTATTAGAAAACTTTCCTTGTGCGATTTTGTTCGAATTTGTTACTTGGTGATCTTTCATCTGTTTAAATATCAATCTCTGTTACTTTGATCGCATAATATGATTAAAAACTATTGAATGTGGGCTCATACTTGTAACCTTACAAAAAGAGCGCCAATAACAGATCTAAACGTCATTGAGAATCTTCCACGAAATCATTCTTTTTCGCGGGAGTTCTTATGAACCTTATACAGATCTTTCAGTCAATACATTTGCAATTGGATGAAATGAGAATGATTCAGAAAAAAAACGAATATCAAACGCTGTGCCCGTTTTCATATACTAAACCGTTAAGTGACATAACATATATATAGGCTATCTTTCAGTTGTTTCGGCGTCGACGTAACACCTTGGGATATTCAAGTAGCAAGCGCCCCCACTGATGCACACGCGCAAAAATTTAATGGAATATGATGCCTATATGTATCGTCTGGTGGATAAATTCGAACCAAAAATCACAGACATTAATCTAAAGGGTCTTAGAATTAATTTGAAGCATCAATTCTTCAAAATTTTCCCATTCGTCGTGAATTAAGAGCATTTTATAAAAAATCCTATAAACCATTAAATATTCGCGCATACGCGTCCGGTGCGCTTGCTACCTGAATACCCACCTTATAACTATTTAACTGTGCGCGCGCATTTCAAAATTTGACTCACCATCTGTTACCGATCACCCCCAATCAATTCGTATGTCCAAATACGTTAAATTACATTTTTAATAACGGTAGGGGATTTATTGATGGACGATGCGCATGCTCAACAAATATGGTGTTAATGATGAAAGTTTTGCGGATATTCTAATGTTTCGCGATTTAACACTTGATCACTGATACTTCACCATATTTATTCTTGAGGACTAACCAGCTGGTGACTCAAAAATCAGGTGTTGAATATAGGATCCTTCAACTTTGTCCCGGATCTCAACTAGTCGTGCGTACAATGGTATCTTCTTTCTTGAATTTTTCCAGTTCAATTCGGGGGTATTTGATTATTTCGCGGTTGTTTGAATTCAATTTAAAATAGTATAACTGGAAAAATCTAAAGGTGAATCGCAAGAGGAAATGCTTAGTTTTCATTAATTCGTTTGTTTATTGACCTTTTAAATTAGGTCTTCACCTGTCGGGTAAGGTGACATCTCCGCGCAAAAAATATCATTGCTAAGTTTATAATGTAAGCCATTTGATAATTTGTCCTTTTAGGTATCTAAATTTTAATTTATTGTTGTTTATTTAGGGGAAATATGGTTTGCATTGACCTAATTGCTAATTTTACAATTATTAAGAACTGCTTAAAATTAAATGAGTAATATTTATTTGAGAATGTAGATTTGATTTTCAGTTGACATTAAGATAATTTTCAGTAAAGCAGCACCCTTATACTTATTTTCGAAATTCGAGTGATATGGCAAAGTCATCGGTAAGAAGGGTAGAGTCCACTTGACGTAACTTTTATACGCGTGTGTGAAATTCGCGGCGTAATGATCGATTTTGCATAGTTATCTCTAATGGCGTAAGGCAGTAAATACGATTGGATTTCGACGGCATTATAGAATTCTGCCATAATAGATGTTGATCCAACAATATTCAGGCAAAATGGTTAAGCATCAAAAAAATGATTTTCTGAATAGATGGGATATTAAGATTATTTAATAAAACATACGGTCATATTTAGATTAATTTTGTCCGAAACAGATGCAATTTTATAAGATCTAGTGACACGAATGACTAATTATGAGGCACATTCCTAGAAATCTCAAAAATCGCACCTCAAAACTTCTGTTGGTCTTTCCAATGTGCGCCTTCAATCACATCAGATTGCGCCGTTTCTGAGGCTGTCAAAAAGGACATAGGCTAAGACTAATAACTTTTTAAAGAAAGTTTGACTTGTAATAAATAAAGGATTTGTTCGTGTAAACTTTCCACAGAAAACTTAGCGCTGGGCA
>JWZT01005185.1:60603-73737 GCA_000827895.1 Thelohanellus kitauei
TCGAATTAAGTATAATAAGATGTTGTAAAAATGGAAGCAGAACATCACTACACACCAGATATTTGAGACCAAAAATGTTATAAAAAGTGGCCACTGTGTTTTGCATGCTGAAGCTGTTGATGTTTTGCCAAGTTTTACAATTTGCGGTAAAGATAACTCACAGTTATATTTCACTTCTTTCCATTTGGCAACAAAGTTAAAAATTATAATAAAATATTTCTTTAGTAGAATTAAATATGTCAGATAGTTTATTATGGTGTTTTTAATCATTTTTCATCGCCTTTATTAAATGTTTTTTCCAGGAGATTATGTCTTTGAATTCTTGCCAAGAATAAACACAGCTGAAAAATATCATGACTTCACTCGTGATAAACTGAACAGTATATTTCGTTCGTCTTACCAAGGGCTGACCATAGTATTGAAAATCTATTCAATAGCTGCAAGGGAAACATGTATAGACAACATGCATCGATGAAGTTTCAGCAAGTTTGGTGCGCACTCCTTTTTCATGAATTCACACGGAGTATCTCCTATTTCATATGACACGAACGTATTCGTAAACCGCTGTTAATGATTTACCTTACCATGCAGACTGTCTGAAGGAACGTTTTGTTGAGGAGTGTCTGCATCCACACACCAAGGATATCGTCAAGTGTATGTTCCTTTGAAGCGCTGTATTTTGATATTACAGAGAAGTCGCGATAAGCTGAATTGTCAAACATAAGTCACTTTAAAATTTAGTTGATAGTCCGTCCGTACACTGTCCGATATTCACCAGTGAACCTTTCAGCTGCTAGTTAAGACAAGAAATTTTTAATAGTTCCAATTTTCATAATCATTTAAAAAGAAACTATAATTGTTGATTTTCGACGTCCTGACTCACCCAGAACATCAAACAAATCACATGCAGTCGAATATTTGATCTACAACCTCAGAGTCTTGATTTGAACTGGGGCTATTGAAAAATGAAACAGAATACATGTATCATTATGTTGCTGTTGGGAGATCCATAAGTGAACCTTCGGCTTCTTGATCTTTCAACAAAGTTTATAAATGTGCAAGGGAAGAGCTCTCTGCGTAGCAAAAAGTAGGTTTTAGGCGTTAATAAACCGAACAATATTAGGTTAGTGCGAATATGGAATCAAATGCATAAAACCCACGCAACAGATTGTCAGCTTTTCATTCATTATTTTTACTGAACATTCCTACAAAAAAAACCTATCTGTCAGTTCAAACACCAGACACATGGTGACCCTATTAATAACAGTTACTTACCTGGTTAGGCAATCTGCATATTGGTTTTTTGTCGGAACTTAAGCTGAGTTACATTAAAGTCAGTAAAAACTGACGATTTTGTTGTTCGATTTGACAGAGTAGATTGGCGGAGGTAATTGCTTGAACAATTTTTTGTTCATAAAGTGACCTGAAGCGGTTCGATGTGTCAATTGTAACATGGCAGGTCTCAACTCAATTCTAATAAAACTGTATTTTATCATTTGGGGGGGGGGGTGTATTGCATACACTATTATCTATTATTTTTAAATGCCAAATGATCAAACTCGATGACACAACAAAAGAGCTACGACATTTGTAAAGGTACTTAAGTTGCAGAAGAAAAAATAGTTGGAAACATGAGTAGACTTAGGGAAATCCTCTTGAGGTCTGAAAATATCTAGAGAAAAAGATAGCCAAAAAATATTGATTGATAAACTATTTGAAACAATGTCTAAGACAGTCACGACCAGGCCAGTATTCTCGGTGACATCAGTTGTCGCTCTGAATTCTATTGTAGATATCATGATCGACTCTAACAAAGACAAGGCCGAAGTTTATCAATTCGTTGACTCCTTCAGCAAGAAACGTTGCAGATTTAGACTTTTATAGATATACATTAACTCATCGAAAATGGAATAAATGCCTCAATTGAAATATTGAAAACGCTAAGCTGTCCCTTTTCTTGCCGTCAAAACCATAGTGGTAAATCTAATAGCTTTAACTATCGGATAGATAGCGGAGACGCTAAACCGATCATGTACTTGTCAGATCGACGTAATATTAAACAGTCATACTCTTTAAGACACCGGTAGACATTTCTCTCAAAACTGATAAGAGGTTTTTGTTAATTAATGTATACTTAGTGATAAAAAGATATCGGTGCCCATTCCCAGGTATCGAAATCACAATCAGTCACTTTGCAGGATTCTATTTATTTTAAAATAGACCATATGCTCCACCTCATCAGTGTCAGTTCTTAGAGTTAGTATCGAGAAACATCATCCTCCATATGATCAGAAAATATAATAAAAGATGTTAGTCGTCAAACTGTATGATTGACGCCTCTACTACATGTTAGCCCATAATGTTAGATTTATGAAATCGACTCTGGAGGGATTGAAACCTGCCTTGGTTATTCTACGGGCTCTTTACGTTGAATGTGATGAAAACCGCTTCCCAGAAGAAATCATTTAATTCAGGGTATCGAATTCCTGATAGGGACACTTATCCCCTTCTCTTTGTAGTGAGAGAAGGGCAAGGGTTAGGCTGATTAAACAATTCATCAACATTTTCCCCTCCCTTTATGGTTGAGGGAAAGTGGGACACTCTAGTTGGGCGAAAGAAAACAAGATATATTAAAAGATATTTATCTTGGAAATTAGCTATTTGGAATAACTTAACATATCGAAACCCTTATTGTTGCAGAATGCTTTTTATAGACTCTATTTCGACATTTTCATTGTTTTTGTTGATTTATTTGTCAATAGAGGTACGTCGGAATGTTTTTAGCACCAGGCCCAGAAAAACATTTGTAGAAGTTCAAATTACCTTATATATGGTGTATGAGTTGACAAAAATATTGAGCATGTTCAGTTTGTTGATGATATATCTAACTGGTTAATAGAGATGAATACCTGAAAATTACTTTCATGAGAGAATCCAGATTCGAGCATTGATATAAACCCATTCAAAATCGAATCATCCACAAGCATATCTCTTTATGACTCTAGATTGATTAATTCTTAATGAGTCTCGAGTGTTGGTATGTAAAGAGGATGCTGAGAAAATAGTAAGGTGGCATCTATTCACAACATATATTTTATTACCCCTTCGGGTATAATTTACAAGGACCTGTGTACCTTTTATCAAATACATCTTTTCAAAAATATTCGTACATATCGATTGTCTAAATATTGTGTCATTTAAATTAGCAACTAATTATCAGTTTTTAACAGATTATAAACCTCAATGAAGATCCTTCAATAACTAGACAAGAGTTAACTTTTTCATCATTCAAAACTTGTGAGCTGAAGAGATAAATTGTGAAAAAGATCTGCTATAGTCTATAAAATCAAAAATTCGATCAGAGACAAGATAATGATTTTCGGCATCGCAAGAATAAAAAAAATGAGTGAAACTGAAATTGTTTCTAGAATTTGGAACATCGATGGAAAAACATTCGAAATTCTAGAATAAGAATCATAGACTAATCGATCCGATTATGAAACCCGAATACCAAAATAACGATGGTTAAATGACAAAGATGTCTTACCTACCTCTAAAATCAACTAACAATGTTGATGATGATTTCCATCCAAAACTACATGTATATGTTAGTATTTTTGTTGATATATCAATCGAGGGTTCAATCACATATTTAAAACTAACTATGTGTATAGACAGAATTGTCATCTTACCATTCGAAATAATATTTTTATACAATCTAATTCGTAGGAATTCTCGTGAATGGAAACCAGCCAGTAATTGCGATTAGATAAAAAACACTCCGTGGCTACTCTTTCGATTATAAAAGGAAAAGATTTTTAACAGCTGATAGATAATATTTTTGATATTCATTCTATTTCAGATTCATTCTCTGGGCTATTGTCATCGGGAGAACTTTGATCAGTTTCCTAAAAGTTACAAATAATACGGACGTATAAAATTGGCATATTTTTTGATAAGAAAAACACGTTGTTGAAAACATAAAAACGATAACTGTTTTACGGAATCTATCTGAATAGGATCTTAGCTTCAGTTAAGTTAAACTTTAGTTAATATTTATGATAAAAAAATTAAAAATTTTAGATAAATATTAATTTCTGTGGGAAAATATTGCTTTTTCTTAGACTAATTATTAAATGGAGGTATTTGGACAATTCTAATATGCCAAACGATGATAGTTTACAGTTATTGACAATGAAATTATTTAAAATTAAATCCTTTTATTGACTTTTTGTAAGATATTTTTGGACAACGCTATTAGAATTTATCAAAATTCGACGTGATCATCACTCATTAGTCTGCTTGATGGGTTTCAAGCCCATTTATGAATCGGAATGACAAATCGCTGAGTCACTGTGGAGCAATTGTATAATTAATCAGAGTTGTTTAAAATTTGATAGATGGGAATACTTTAAAATAATCAGAGTAATGTGAATTATATAAAGAATAAAATTGTCTTTGATAAATATTTTGCAAGATCTTAAATTAGATATTTAACAGTTTGGCAGAAAAAATCACGAATACCCGTTTTACCATACAAATAATCATTATTTTACGAAAAAACGAGGAATGTTAGCAGCTAAATGGGACCATAATACGAGGGATATTAATGATGCGCATTTCACTTATATCGTAGTTTCTCTAATTCGACTTTGTTACAATGACTGAAAAATTTGAAAGTAACATAAATGCGAACATTTGAATCGCTGAAGAAAAGAGGTTTAAACACATGTCAAAACTCGCTGCAAAGCTAAGTTTGGCTTTCGTGATAAATTAAGATAAACATGTGTGAATAATTCAATAATTTAGATCTTGGCACAAATACAAATAAATTTAAATACAATCGAAAAGGCGATTGATTTTTGAAAATTTGTTTATTAGTCGCAAAAATCAAGTTTATATGCTGTGTCGGAAGTTATAACAGTATCATGTTGAAAATTCAATAAAAAACGAGATGGTGTGACCATTATCGTCTTCAACATATTCAAATATTCTTCACTTATTTGCAATATTGGAAACGAAGTTTAAGAATTATAATAGGAATGATTTTAACAAAACAACTAGCATGTGAAAAAATTATTAATAACAATGTTTCCTGATAAGTTGGTATCTTGAGGATTCCAATTTTGAATTTTTTTCTCATTACCAATGGGCTGGTTCGATGCTCGTATTTAACAACATTTTTGAATTTAAATAAAGTGCTTTTACAACAAAGATCTTTAACTAGATAAATTATTGCTCATATTAGAAAGCTTTAATCATGGCAAAGAACGAGGTTTACACAACAACAAGGTTTTTCATCTATTCTAACAATAAATAGATAACTCAGCGATGTTCACGATGAGAACAAAAACATGATAATTAATTTGGCAATGCTTGAGCGTATTGTAAACAACGAGCTTTCTTGAAAAAAATGTAAATAACACTCTGTCAAGTTTGAAGGAGGTTACAGAATTTATTATTTTAAGGTAATAAAGGCAAGTGAAAACTAAACATACAAATTAGTAAATGATTTTCTTTTTAGCTGCACTAACACTATGGGTTATTGTCAAGCCCGGATTTCTTAAGTTAAATCGTTTTCTTATAGGAGTACAATTGTGTTGATCCATCCTTTCATGATAATGTAATTTAACAAAATCAATTTGCGAGTTTTTAAGCAATATATGTACTAAGGCATGAAATATACCGAAAAAAACCTTGTAAACTTTATTATGCGAATAAACATTTAAGCCCATAGAACATATTTTTGAAATTCTTAAAACTGGGGAATTTTTTAATCGTAACACCAGAAATGATAGGTTTAGACGAGTAATTTAATTTTTGTTGTAACTAATGTGCTTTGGCTTAATGTAAAAATTTTTAACATCTTAACTAGTTATGCATAAAAATGTTTGTATAAATTTCTAAAAAATATCAGTCTTTTTCTCCTTCCAATGAATTATCGGATTCAACTTTCATAAAACTGAATGAAAGAATTACATTTAATTTATTAATTCCAATCCGAATGGACAACGAAAGCCCTAATTACTAATGAGAAAAAATCGGGAAATAATGTCAAATCCACAATAATAATGTGCCTGAGACGCATAATTTCACTCGACTTAAAATATTCAATCAAAATACGTTTTCGCCAATAATTTACTTAAATTAGAATGACACATTTGATCTTTATCAATATTTATATATAAACAGATAATGAGTATGCGTAAAATAATCATCTATATCATAATTTCAGCAATCAAAATGGAATACATATGAAAGTTAAGGTGATGCATCAACACATAACAACCATCACTCGGCTATTATCAAATGGACAGTCAAAACAAATATTCTTCAAACATTATTAAAGAAAAGATTAACGTGCGTTTTGGTTAGGAAGTTTTAAATTTTAGTTCGAGAAATTCGAATCAAGACATAACATGTTCTTGCTGTAGGAATAGGTCATGTCATATGTGATTAAGTTAAAAAAAACCAATTCACGGAATGAGCTCTTTATTAATTGTCAAAGTTGATTCTAATCAGAATAATTTAATTGTTAAAGTAGAGCACAATCAACATGTGCCCGAATTAGAAAACGGAATGGGTTCTGAGTTATTAACCTGCATTTTGAGTTCAATAATGGAGTTATTAAAATATGATAAATGATCAGAAAGTATAACCAAAATATTAAAATCCTAGAAATGATACACATTTTGTCAATTTAGGTTTATTTTTAAATAATTTCACCTATCCGGTATAATTTTACATTCATAAGTAAACTTTATTTTTTAAAAGATAATCGAGCACTAAAAACATTCTTATTCTAAGATGTATAAGGGAGTGGATTACAATTTTTACAAAAAAAAATCAATCCATATTTTAGACGTCGATTCGGCTTCGATATTTCAGGTAAAAAAACTGCCTTAAAGTTTAAAAATAAAGTTCAATAAAAATTCTAACCAAATTGGTTCGGCGGTTAGATATGTGGTGTCGACAATAAAGTGAATTAATTGTCTAACTTTTCATCAAAAACTATTTTTATCTACAACATATATCGTTTAGGATCGTGAAATACTGAGTGAAGCTTCAAACCTTGATTTATTAAGTTGACGGTAATTGATAATTAAATATTATAGGATTCTTCATACTTTTCAATATTCAGCATCTGATTATGTTACTATCTTGTAAATTTTTCTGTTAAAAATCATGAATACATCCTATTTAGGAGTTGACATCATTTAAAGTAATCATACGACAGAAAAATTATCAGCGATTTAATTATTTAAAAAACGATTCGGGTTTTCCAATTAACAAAAAGAAGATTATTAAATAAAAATCTGCATACTGATTTGGAGGCATCGTTGGACTTGTCATTCAACGTTGTTTCAGTGTCTGTTCCAGCATTGGTTCCTTGACCCACACCCATTAGCGCCACAGCTTCTGGTTTCTGAAAATGAATTTACGTATAAGAGTATAGGTTCATTAAAAACAGCCTATTTATAGTTTTCTGAAGATAAAATCGTTCTTATTTAAAAAATAAAAAAATGCCAAAAATATCTCGGTTTGATATTATGTAACAAAAATTCATATATTTACTAAAAAATTAGAATTTAATTGTTAAAGTAGAGCACAATCAACATGTGCCCGAATTAGAAAACGGAATGGGTTCTGAGTTATTAACCTGCATTTTGAGTTCAATAATGGAGTTATTAAAATATGATAAATGATCAGAAAGTATAACCAAAATATTACAATCCTAGAAATGATACACATTTTGTCAATTTCGGTTTATTTTTTAAATAATTTCATCTATCTGGTATAATTTTACATTAGTAAGTAGACTTTATTTTTTAAAAGATAATCGATCACTAAAAACATTCCTATTCTAAGATTTATAAGGGAGTGGATTACAATTTTTACAAAAAAATCAATCCATATTTTAGACGTCGGTTCGGCTTCGATATTTCAGGTAAAATAACTGCCTTAAAGTTTAAAAACAAAGTTCAATAAAAAATTCTAACCAAATTGGTTCGGCGGTTAGATATGTGGTGTCGACAATAAAGTGAATTAATTGTCTAACTTTTCATCAAAAACTATTTTTATCTACAACATATATCGTTTAGGATCGTGAAATACTGAGTGAAGCTTCAAACCTTGATTTATTAAGTTGACGGTAATTGATAATTAAATATTATAGGATTCTTCATACTTTTCAATATTCAGCATCTGATTATGTTACTATCTTGTAAATTTTTCTGTTAAAAATCATGAATACATCCTATTTAGGAGTTGACATCATTTAAAGTAATCATACGACAGAAAAATTATCAGCGATTTAATTATTTAAAAAACGATTCGGGTTTTCCAATTAACAAAAAGAAGATTATTAAATAAAAATCTGCATACTGATTTGGAGGCATCGTTGGACTTGTCATTCAACGTTGTTTCAGTGTCTGTTCCAGCATTGGTTCCTTGACCCACACCCATTAGCGCCACAGCTTCTGGTTTCTGAAAATGAATTTACGTATAAGAGTATAGGTTCATTAAAAACAGCCTATTTATAGTTTTCTGAAGATAAAATCGTTCTTATTTAAAAAATAAAAAAATGCCAAAAATATCTCGGTTTGATATTATGTAACAAAAATTCATATATTTACTAAAAAATTAGTAATTTTGACACGAAACAGATTTTCATCCTATTATGTGACGTTTTTATCTTTTTTACTAAATTTAGAAATTAATTAAAATATTGTTAAATTTCTAGACGATAGATGCAAAGGAATGATTTGAGTTTGTGGGTTTTGCTTCTATGCTACTTCCAGCAAATATGTTTCCTAACCAAAACACTTTTTTCGATATTGTAAAGTGAAACATTAGAAATCAACAACAAATAATGAAAATAACTTATCTAAAATAAAAGAAACATCACTTTATAATATTTAACATTTTTATAACTTAACCAGTAATCACAAAATTAATGAATAATTTGATAATTTAAAATATTATGAATATATTATAGGAACAAACTTGTCTATTCCATGATGCAACGACAAACGAGACCTGTTTAAATGTCAAAAATATATATTATTTTTATAACGACTAGGGGGAATGGTTTAGAATATTTGATCAATTATCTTCGAAATGTATCAATCTTAAAATTGTAAATACAATTAAAGAATGACCATTTGAAAAAATTAATAATAAAATAAAGACTTCAAAAAGAGAATCACCAACTACTGATGATTGGGTAAGCCATCATACATACATCATAGCCCAATTTATTAAAAAATAACCAATAATTGAAGTTTGTTTGGATCTAACCAGGAAATATAATAGGTCCGAAAACAAGAGACAACACAACAATCACCATTAAATTGAACGAATTTACTTTAAACATACATCTGGTTGCTTGGTTTAAGTGCTTTCTGTTTCAGCTACTTCTGATATGGTTGACTTTACGTCACTATTACCAGATTACCCAGTTGGGTCTTGGAAAACTGGACCCTGATTACCGGGTTTTCGGTCCAGATTAGCGTTTGTCCAGTCCGATTTGGTTCAGCCGTTTTTTAGCGGCGGTTTCCAGTTAGATACGGTTTTTGTTTTAGTCTAATTTGGTTTTTCGTCAGCCAAATTTGACAGGAAACCTCCACAAAAAAAACAGCCGCACCAAATTGTACTGGAAAAACGCCAATTTGGAGTGGACAAACCCTCATCTGCACCGAAAACCCGGTATTGATCCACGAAAAAGATATTTAAAAAAATCAAAATGAAAAAAACAGAACTAATGAAATGCTATCATATTTTGTGGATCAGATTTTTTATAAATCCTTATCTCACTACAACTGTTATATTACAAATGTATTTTAGAAATCGACTATATTGACACAAAAAATCAACAATAACAGTTTGATAACTGTCAGTTAGTGTATGTAATATTAAAAAGTGATTTCTTAATCTTATTGAAAAAAGAAACAAAGTTTATGTATTACATGGTAAAATTCTTTTATTTAAATCTCTCTGAAAATACTCCCACAGGTATACTTTAAGCCATTTTTGGAGAACAGGATATCGAAACTTGATTTTTAACGGAAAGTGACAGAAAAAACAACTGAAAATACCCAAGCTAAAATTCACAAGCATGTCATTTGATGATGGATGTTGTTTACAAAAAATGTTAAACCTTTTTATAAAAGACAAATTAATGAGTTTTTAAACAAACAGTTCTGAAACAAGTTCAGAGATGTTCTCTACAAGTATTCAATTTGAGAACTTTATCGATTTTAGATGTTCAATCGTTAGAAGAAATAATATCTAAAGCTTCGAATCATTATTCTAAATACCGTTGCACCTGGGTAGCTAGCGCCTTGTACTCCAGGACCTTGATGAACGGTTGCCATTCCCTAATCATTAATAAAAGTTTAATATTATGGTTTTTAATAAGCTATTCACAACTATCATTTAACATGAGTGAAAAATAAAATGGAAAATATTAAAAAGGGAAATAGAGAGCGATTAAGAATATTATTTCTATTGAAGATATAATTGAAAACTGCCAAATTAAATGCTTGACTTTTCTGATGATTTAAATAAAACTCGAATATGAGATATAAAAACAGAAAAATTGAGCGAATTCTCAAAGTGTGTGATGTTTGGTAGATCTTACGCCTTTAACTTAATGCTTTCCTAAAATAACAATCTCAAGACACACGATAGGATTTTCCATGTCAAATCAATGATTACAATTTTCAATTTAACGCTGTATCTATCATAGTTGTCAGTCGAACTCAATGATAAAATTTAGGCGATATATTTTGAGGAAAGTAAAAAAATGTAAACCTCAAATTCATAAAATTTCGAAAGGGGTGACATTCTAAGAATGACATGTTTTGTAAGGTAAACCATGAGATGAAGAGATAAGCAATTCACATTGTGTAGAGAATAGTCAAAACGCAGTATGATAAACCATCCTCGGGTTTTAAATGAATATTTTTGGCCACCTTTAAGTAATCATATTTAAAGTAAAATTATGAACAATTACTGATAATCTTGATTAAAAATTAAATCCATGAAAAATTTCTGCGATTAATTTTAGTAAAAGTTGTTTACAAACCATTAAAATATTGGTGAAGATAAAGTGTTAAGAATATATAAGCAAAAGACAAAAATAACATGGGAACGCTTCATAAAAATGAATCAAATCACTAGAAAGAAATAGTAAAATAAAAATTAGTTTTTTAGAAATACCTGGTTTTGGTATTGGTAGCCTGATTGAGACTGCTGATACGGATGCATCATTTGATTTTGGTAATTATGGCCCATATATGGGTAGTGGGCACCACTCATGGACTAAATATGAATATGGGAAACAAATAATCTTGAAATGACAATCAAATTAGACTGCATAAAATATGATACCAATTAAGAAATACGTTTAATCAAAAGAGACGTGGCATCTTTTGGTGCATCTTGTATCTAATCAGCTAATATTTTATGAAAATACAGCCCTATTCAACCAATAGGTAAATATCAAGAAATGTTGTTTGGTCAGAAAGTAACCTCTCCCTGGATTTATTATTTGCATTTATAAGTAAAAGTAAGGAAAGAATTAATAAAATTATAATTTGAAAAATGAAGGAATGAATTATTCTTTCTTTATGTTTGTCCGAGAGAGTATCCATGATCGTTGTTCTAAGTTTATTCAAACTCGGAATTAATTTTTCATTTGAAAATTTGTAATAAATACATAAATAAATCTTGTAATCTGCATCAATCCAAAAGTTCGCGTTGTTGAAAACAAGTCAGTTGAAACTCTTACAAGCAGTTAAATAATAGGAACGCAATAAAATAAATCAAAAAAATTAAAACTGCACAGATAATGAATAACTTGTGTTTTCAAAATCTAAATGTTTCTTAAATTTTAGTCCAGAGTTCTAAACATCATGAGAAACGGAATTTAACATATATGAGATGTGAATCAAAATTGATTGTTTGAACATTGACCAGGAACAACCAGAATAAATCAAAGTATCGAAAACACTTGCAATTCGGTAACGAAACCATTTACCGGCTGTATATTTGAGCTTGAGTAATTTCCATATTCATCCGTTTACGCCACAAAGAATTTCGAGTGTGTCGATCATACCTTTTGCATGTACCTCGAAAAGGAAAAATTTAATAAGAATACTTTATTCGGATACAAAGTTGTTCGGCCAAATGAAATAGGGATTGGTAACTTTATGGATCTTGAGCATTCATCAAAGGCTGTCTGAGACAGAGATGTTGTGTGAATTTGCAAAGATTAAATCGTTATTTTAAACTGATACTGACGAATCGACAGAATAAATGATACCCATTTGCCTGAAATTTTGGTTTTATATTAAAATGTATGTGCTATCCACAAGACTCATACCCCATTTATTTTATTTCAAGATACCTATGATGTAATCAATCACTCTCTGACAATATTAATTTTATTAGAATGATTTTAAAAAATAATTTAACGTTTTATTGATCAAATTATAAAGAAATACTCTAAAATTTATCACAATTAAACACCTCAGGAAATATAATTTATTTCCTTGAAGTGCATATTGCTTTAGATCAGAGGATACTCTAGTGTTAAGATCTAAATATGTATGTACAGTATACAAGAATGTTGTTGAAAGATAACCTGAAAATAACTGTTTCGTTAGTTTTCTTTCTTTATAAATGCTCATTCATGCTTTTCAATAAAAAATACAATATACAAACATGTTGATGCTCTGTAAAGGCAATAAGTATAACAGCAGTACACAAGCAATTAAGTTAAGTACACAAACAGGCGTAAGAACTCTTTTGATACATCTCAAAATCTTCTAATTTTCAATATATTGTGAAAAATCGAAGCGTTACATATATTTAACGAAAACGCTGGCGAGTATTTTATTAATTCAAACAAAAAAATGATGCAAAAAGTTTTTATGGACGTAAAAATGTTCAGAGAAAATGGAATGATGATTATATTGGCATTAACCGATCCAAATGATAATTATCTAATCTCCAAAAAGTTATAAAATTGTTCTCTTCATTCATTATATGGACAAACAGCTAATTTTATAAAGAATCACAGGGAACCTAAGTTTAACCTACAAAATAGAAGGAGTTTTTTATTCGCGT
>JWZT01005187.1:0-12784 GCA_000827895.1 Thelohanellus kitauei
GTTTTACCGTCGTTTTGTCACCTATTTTTTTAAAACTCGGTCTATTTTATAACCTGTCTTATTTTATAACCTGTCTATTTTTCCTTTTTTTCTAAATCTTGTCCCCCAATAGCTGAAAATTAAACAGAGTTTGCTGTACATAATTATTTTTTCAGAACCCTTCTACGAGCGATAGTAAGAGGAGAGGATACTGTCAACTCGGGTTAAATCCACAGCCTCGGGACCGTACAAAAACGCGCATTTGACCGGAGTGTGCAGATATTCGAAGCCAGTTTGCATAGCCACTTGGAAAAGGGACCGAAACTTTGATCAGTTAACCAGAGTTGACTGTAATTCGAAATCTAGCTAAAATTGTAATTAAATGTTTAGGAAACTACTTCCCAGTGAGCGATTGCTACTTGGTACCTCAGCCCTAGAGGGCAGAGGGAATGGAGGGGGTGGGGGTGTAATTCTTAGTCAGTGAGAGACTGGCAGTACCTGAAACTGTGCAAACAGTGGGGTGCCTTGCCGGAATTCGACTCGGCATGGGACAGTCGTATGTTGACAACGTCGATATCGTGTTCGAAGTAAAATTCGCTTAGAAACGCACAGGTGCAGGTTCGAACACTTCCAAGACCGATGTCAAAAAAAAGATATGGAAATCGACGGGAGTATGATCGTAGCATATCCGATGGTATGGTTATACTAAAATAACTTGAATGCAATAGCTCACCTCTCAGCAGTTTTGATGACCTATTCAAACTATTTATGATCTCGTTTCAATGTTGTTGAAACGTATCTGAATTGAGAAACAAATGTGCGTGACAAAATAATTTAATAAAGATCGCATCGGACAGTCGACAATTTGCCTCACGTGTAAGCCGATAAAAATTAGGGACGTCCATATCAAAATCATTTGCATGAGCCCAAACGTTGACCCAAACGCCTGGAAGGGGTTCTATCGCTAGGAACCATAAAATAATTGTAACGTTCTTGACATTATTTTGACATATAACAGAAAGCTCCACAGTGAAGGTAATTTAAAGCTGTTACAACCTTCATGTTCCTGGTATGACAACAACAAGTCGTATTTGTTAGCTAGTACACCAGAGGATAATTTGAAAACTTAAATCGACGAATTGATAGATATTCAGTTAGATTGTGCTGAAACATTTAAGATACAGCAAACTGAACTCGAATCACGGCCGTACAGTTCCCACTAAACATCTGTTGCGTTTATAATTAACAACAACGAATGTTGCCGACAGTCTATGAATCAAGTCACATAGATGTTATCTGATTATCAATTTTTTCAAGAACATGTCATCTTACATCGAATTTCAAACATTAGAATGATTTAGACAAACGCTTAGCATCTGCCAAAAAAATTGGAACATCAAGTAAAAGTGTTCAGTTATTATAGGCCATTCGGTAAGTTATTCGCTCAATGCCTGGACATATTTTAGTGACTCCATTCCACAGAGTTCAATTATCTCATCACATTAACACCAATTCAAGAGCAATGGAAAGAAATAATTACTAAAGTGGTACATGAATATGCAGCGTGCCATACTCATCGATCTAACATGGTCCACAAATATCTTTTTATCTAATTCGACTTCGGTGCGGTTCAGAGCCGATTTTGTTCCAACGAGTCACATTAGCCAATTTACCTAATGGATGATGGAGTCGACTTGATACAGATATTCGAAATAAAACAGGTTCTGATATTTGTGATTGCACTCAAGAAAAGGCAAAAGTCAAATCGATAGATGGGAACCAAAACGTTCTACTGTTACACCTTTAGTCAATAGTTCATCATACTTTACCTTATTTATTATACACATACCTGTAATACCTACCCAATAGAACAAACTACCAACTATTATGATATGTCATTCAAATTATTCTCAACATGTCTCATTCATGTGGCTGATTCCAACACTGCATCTGGATATCGAAAGGGAAACGTATTTTGTACCCGTTGTCTCAGTCGTCTAGTACTAAAAAGGATCTGTGAAATGTTTTGAGTAACATTCCCTTTTGTTATTTCCGAAGCATCTCCTTGTCTAAGAGTTGTTATCACCGTCGATATTTCCTGAAAATAATGAATGATTTGTTAAAATTCGAAAATAACTTGGTAGCAACTCTACTTCTATAATCGATTCGTCACTCCTGGTTCCGGCACATGAATTAGTTTTGTATGATTATAATCAAATTGCTTATGGGATGAAATTGATTCTTTCATCCATTTGGACCTTCTACTCAGTTGAATCATTTTCCTGCCGAATAATTTTTATATATGGTGCATTTTACATCTGCTTTTTATGACTCCATTTTAGTTTTCCATAAATTTCTACTTGTATACGTGGGTTCCTGATGTCGGTTATTTTACATGGGTCTCTCCATAGACCAGGAAGCTCATTGGCTGATCGGCAATGTCGATTGAAAATAGACTAAATATTTTACCCTGAACCTTCAGATTGATAAGAGCCATTTTGCGACTATACACCGATATGACTGATTTTCTTGTACCGTCTCTTGGCTACGATGCACAAATTTTGATATTATTTCGTGTTTTATATTTAAAATCACTAACATTTTCATAATTTTCCGTTTTTAAGCAGTCCACTGGCAAGAAGGGTATTCGCTTGATTACTAACTCAAACGGGAAAACCTTTGTTAACTTGTCCACTGTTGTGTTTTATGAAAAGGTGATTCGGTGGATAATTCTCCGAACAATTTATCATATTTTCTTATCTTACTGATAACGTTAAAGAGGATTCTGTTGGAGCACTCAACCATTTTATTAGGTTAAAGATGTTAGGATGTGGGTATTGTTTTATACCTTGTTTTTAAAAATGTTATTGATTAGACTAAAACTGAATGTCTGTTTTTGAAAAAAATGTGTTTTTCAAGACTCCAAATATAAATGGATTATTTGATTGGCTAAAAATCTAGTTAGTCAGTAGAAAAAATAACGGCTAGTTTCTACTTACGTCTTCTCTAATCAGCCAATGTAGAAAACAGCGAAAATCTTCAAATCCAGTATTGACACCCTCCATGGTCGCAAATACCTCGATGGATATTCGCAGTCAATGTGCTGATTTAACTATAAGTTGAGACATCCAATATGGAGGAGTGAATGCCAATTTTGTTAAGGTTTCCTATAAATATTATAAACAATTATTGATTCTTAAAAAAACACATTTTCTCAAAAACCGTAAGACATTTTAGTTCCAAAAGTCAAATAGTTTGCAAAACCTGTTAAATGCCGAGCTAACCCATAAGCATTTGAAAGGATGTGAGTTTAAGTTGAGTTGCTCGATCTGTATGTAATAACAAGGAGATGCCAAGTGAAAAGGCAAAATTATCTACAAAATTATTCGTTGTGACTCCAAAACTAATATCAGGTATATGATTAGTGACGGCATATTTCGAAAAGTAATCAATGATTACAAGTCGAGTTCTATTACACTAAAAGCAAGGGAATGCAGTCCCCCATGCTTTTCCGGATAATTTTGTATCAATAAAATATTATTTTGTCTTTTTAAAACCATCTTTGTTATGCCTATCACGTATTGCTTCCGCTGTAACACAACTGATACTTTCCTAATCATAATTTAACCCTGAAACAAAAAAATGTTGCGTCCAGAGAGTTTTGATGGCCATAGCCAGAGTTATAACACTTTTATATTGATTAATTTTGCAAATTGATAAAATCTATGATTCTAATTTCCAATTGCAGTTAAGAGATGATGTACCGGTGTTTGTATACAAGATCATCCACCATGGTTTACAAAATAATCCGATTTGACGTGCACGATAGCTTAAAATTAATTCACTTCTTTCTCCTCTATAAAATGTGGAAATGCTTGCCAAAACGCCACATAAGTTAAAAACAAGAGATTTTTTTCGATCAATAAAATATCACTCTCTTCTAATGTCTTCAGCCGGTTTTTGCATTTAAAAATGCACTTTGTAAAATTTAATAATTTAACTTGAAAATGAATTCGATAACCTGTTATTCCCCATAGATGTTCTCTTCATTTGTGTACTGCGGAAAGACTTATTCTGAATAATTTTTATGATACGATATACTTGTTGGTATGACTTCCATAAACCTCAGCCATCCTTAATGTTTTTCATTTAAATTTTTTTCCTCAAAACATGAATGAAGTAACTATCGCAAGAAAATAACATTTATTAAATTAGTTAATTTCTAAAATTTTACAAAGTGCATTTTTAAATGCAAAAACAGATAGAACACATTTAAAGAGACTGATATGTTATTAATCTAAAAAAATCGCTAGTTTTTAACTTCTGTGGTGTTTTAGCAAGCAATATGTAAAATTTTTAGAGTAGAAAACAACAAACTAATTTTAAGCTATCGTGCACGTGAAATCGGATGATTTCGAAAGCACGGTGGATGATCTTGGATACAAACCGAGGCATGTGGATCTTCTGCTTCATTCTCATCACGAAATGATCGGTACTGATGATTGTTAAGTCCTCTGGATGGCATGAAATTGACAGAATTACAAACCAATTACATCACGTGATCGAATTACACCACTGGAACACACGGAGTTTCCTGGAGGACAATAGAGTTTTATATTTCGATGCAATCTTTTGCAATTAGCTGTCATGCGAATGGGAATGATACTGAGCAATAACCCCTGTTTTTCTTTTACTCATTTATGGAGCCCCGTCTTTACCAATTCTTGACATTTTAGAATATTGAATATTTACGTTTGAAAAATGGAGATCACCTTGAAATATATCCTGGCAAATGTTAAAGATCGCAGCACTCTTTAGCGCACGCGCCGTGAGAAAATGGTCAAGTCATTGAAAATGCATTCTGAAGAGCTGGAGCTTTAAATAACAGCGATAAAAATTAAATATTTAGAGGTGAACAGTTTTTCGATATGGTAAATTTTAAAATAAAACCTTCAATAATATTACTATTTGTTTGAACTTTCAGGTATGATAATTTAACGTATGGATAGGGAGAATATACATTTTAATATGCTGAATATATTTTTAAAAAGATTATTTGCATAGTGATATATTGATAACCAACAAAAATGTACCCGTTTTACAATTAGGACTTATATTTATTGTTCGAATGTCCCAGCAATCACAACAAACGTGACACTGAAGCAGACCCATATCAAACGAGAATTTAATGCATCTTTCTTCTGTCTTAAGGGGGCCCGGTGAATATCTAAGAAATTTTGATCTCGTAGATTCTCCATTAATTTTTCGAACGGGACCGATATAACCCGTGCTGCAATCCTTGACCTTTCCAAAATATCTCACTCAAGATGAGTTGAAAATTGTTAATCATTAAAGCAATACGTTGCTTTTAACTTTAAAATAGTGGGAATAGCTAAAATGTAATATTTGAAAATTGGTCTAACATTGTTCAAAAACACGAGAACTCTTGAAACTGATATAATCAAGGGAGTTAATATATGGGATGTATTAATAGTGAAACAAACTATGCTGGGAATGGTATGAAGCGAAACCTCAACTCTCGGAGGAATAATAATTCTACTGCCAGTATTTCATTGAGGAAGAACTGTTTTAAAAGTGATTTCTGAATCGATAAATTAAAATAGATTTTAAAATTCAGTATAGGATCAAAGTTATGGCAGGCAGAATGTTTGTGAATGGTTTATTTAATCGCAAGTTTAAACAAACAGTTAAATGTGTTTGTAACTGGCATAAACCATCTAGAATTACATGGGTACAAAGAGGACATATTTGACATTCCAAAAACGCCCACATTGATGTTATAAATCAGATGTGAGCAACTGAGGATAACAATATTCAGATGTCGTTTGTTAAAATAAATTGAAATTGGCTGATAATCAATAAAATAACAACCAAAAGCTTTGTAGTTAACTTCATTGCTTATGTCAGACGTTGTATCAACTAATGTTGAAATGACTTTAGGAATTAACTTATTTGTGGGCACAGTCTGGCTCGGGGAACAACGAGTAAAAATAATATTCATACTCTTTTAGCATTCATGACATTAAAGCGGTAACAAATGATAGGTTGAAGATTTATTTGATTTCTGTAGAATTTACAGTGTTAATTTTTAAGTATGGATGGAAAAATACATTTACAAATTTCAGATTGTAATTTTTGCACCACTTGGAGAATATCCGAAAATATTCAGTAGATTCATACATGATGAAAATTTCCTAATTCATAAACGAATGCTATGTATTTTTCAATACACAAAATTACAACAACAGCGAAGTTGATTTATATGAAGTATTATGAGGCCAGGAAGTATCTGTTGCGTGACCTCTAGTTTGGGAGCATTTTGAGCAGCGTGAGATCTCGACGAATATCTCATTCTTTATTTCGAATAAGGGATGAATGATACTACACTACATGACAATAATTTCTCATTCCATGGGGTTATGATGATAAAACAATCAATATATTTCATACTTGATCATTTATAGGTGGGGTATGCTCTTTAGTACATCTCAACGTTTCTTTAAGGCATGAAGATTGAAATATTTACCTTCACGGTGCAAATTCAGAAATGAATTTAAGTTTTTGACCAACCGAAACCGAAATTCCACAATATTTAAAACATAGAAAGGTTGGGATATGCTTTTCACGTTTTGGAGCGGTTAACTTCATGAAACAGTCCAAAAAACTGTCTACAAACATTCCGAATATATTTGTTATTGTTAATGAATCAAGCGAAAAAATTCTAGATAAGATAATTGATTGTTTTAACTTTTGGATCGCATGTTCAACAAACAATTCCTACCTGAAACTATCAAAAATATATAGAAATTCTTTCTAAAATTCTGTTAGAAATTATCTCTGACCACAACTATCTAACAGGAACTTATCCGTAGTGCGCAAATATTTTCCAGAACAATATCCTGACCAATATATACAATTGATTTATACATTCAATTCCAACTTCTTCAAAGGATTGCCAATGCTGTTATTGGAAAATAAATCATTTTAACAACACCCAAAAGAGACGTCGCGTAGATTCTCATTGTGAGAATAGAGAGAAAGTGAACACATTTCACTAAATCTTTGTTGAATTATAGTTTATGAAAACTTAGATTCAGTGATAGGGTCTATTTTTATCCATTGGTATAATTTAAGATCAGAAGAATAAAATGTAAAATAATAACCACACGCTTGATATGATTCGAGTTTTAAACAACAAAAGTTAAATTCTACTTAATGTTTTTTGTGTAAATTGATGTATCAAAAATTTTCACACAAAGGGTGTCTCACACTACGCACTTTTATTTCAAAAAAGCCTGGTCATGACATGTTAAATGATGCCTAATTCATTCTACTTTAAAACTGATATTTCTAATATATTACAGATTATTAGTAATTTAAGCATCATAATTTGACTTCATTTCCTTTGGTAATATTTTTAAAACTTTCTTAAACTGTCTACATTACACGTTCAGTGAGTTTATCTTAGGCTTTTCACTCACTTTGTAAAAGTGTGTCTTGTTCAGATATGAGTCACTGATTTACGTTTTTTACATTATAATATGTCAGAAGCAGTACAAATATTTACGAAAAGAAGTGGTATTGGATTGGAGAATCGTGAAGAAACGAGGGACATTTTTAAAAAATGAACTTGAACACTTTTACTTCATTGTCATTAACTCCCTTATTCTGACTTAATGCCGCTTAAAATCAAAACATATTAATATGTACATAAATATATCATTCGGAAGTTTTTATGTGCTAAGCTCTTGTTTCTCGTCTTGGTCCTCGGAATGAAACTTGGTCGACAAGTAATGATTACTTTTCTAATAATAATAAACTTTTGCTATATTTTAAAATCTTCAAAGGATTTGTTATGATCATTCAACAAAACACATTTTGGTAGCTTAAAATAACATCAAATAATCATCGCATTTTAAGCTTGGAATGTTATTTGAATTAAACATTAGTTTTAGCCCCGATATACCACACAATTTTACAAAAAACAAAGGCAATCTTCCATATAAATTACAGCTTTCAATGAATTATTATTTCAATCAAATTAAAAAAACGATCTTACAATAAGTCTGAGTGATGAGAAAATGACAAAAAGCAAAAAAATTAACGAGATCGTTATCTGAATTGAGAGAGATTAATCACTTTCATCAAAGGATCGCCATGCTAAATTTTATCATCCTTAATGCTAAATAATAGTCTTCGTCAAAGTAGTTTGGTCTTTCGATTGTTGCAACCTCTGTAAAGTAATGTGAAATGTCTTATTTCAATGATAGTCCTCTGAAATGTTCAAAACTCTCGATGTTTCTAATTTTCAAATATGTGAAAATTAAGATTTAGAAAAGTCAAAAACGGCAGACAGACATTGATATAAAGGTAATAATTCTAAAAAATTAATTGATTAATATTTTCCAGACTATTATTGTATTTTGATAAATATGGTCAAGATAAATGTTCATTATATACCATAATTTGATTAACTGAATAATAGAAAAAAGTCAGAATAAATGCCCTCGACAACCATTGAAAATTGAAATGCTTGATAATACATTTTTGTTCATTTACAGACATCTAAAACGATCCCATGGATGCTATCTCAACAGTCAGACAGCTAGCCTAGAAACAGACAATATATAAGAGTCGATTTTCAAACAGGTACAATGATAACACCAACAACCACTTATACGAAGATGCTCCTCACTTTTTGCTTACTCGTAAGCCTGTTGTTCATATCTTCGGAGAATCTGTGTGATGAGGTAATTTTACGTTTCGCATATATTTTTACCCGTCTATCATGGTTGAGTTAATCTTGCCTTAAATCACACCTTCGTATTTAATAATTCTTATTTTAATTACCAAAGGGGCGAATTCGTAGTGGAATTAGTTTGATTTACAATCAATCACGCAAGTTTAATGTGACAAATTTTTCATATATTGAGATGATAATAAGGGATCTATCCTTAATTGATCACCATCAGAAAATCTTATAATTTTTAAAAAGGCTTGTATTCTTTTAATGATCATCGATTTGCTTTTCGTTGATTTTTCTACATTCATCTTCAATTTCACATGTTCAACCTTATATAACGTAAAAACTCTATTTTCTCAAATCATACAACTGTTTAACCAAACTATAATGTGATTGACTCACGTTATTCTGAGATGATCAGCATGTTAATCTGAAACTAGTCTTGATTCTGCCGCACCCATTTTTTCATTTGATATTTTTAGCTCAATATAGTATTCATTATCCTAAATGAAAGAAAATATAGCCCTATAAGATATTGAAAAAATGATATTTAGAGCTCATCGTTCTTTGTACCACTGCAGTTACATTGATATTTGAAAGTATTTATGATAGTTATCAAATAATTGTGTCCATACAAATAGTGGATTTTGGATATGAGGACATGTATGTAGTTTATTTGTCAATATAATCGACATGGAATGCCTGATAAGTTATTTCCCGTTCAGAATTTCCCATGGATTCATCCCTAATTTCTCATTTTTTTGAAAGAAAAATAATCATCGACAAAGAGAGAATTCATAAAGTAAGGAAAATAATAGCATTATTTTCTCATTATACATTTAGATTCTAATATCTACCCATATATTCTCTTCAGCTCAATCCCATTGAGAAATATTTTTCCACATTCGAAAATTCAATAAGAAGAAACGAGACATCGACAAGACAACAACTTAAAGATATTGCTCTAGAAATTTTAGAAATGGATAGAGAATGCAACATGAGGGGGTATTTCAGGCATGAGAACGTTAACGGAAATAGGATTTCTACGAGAACACTTCTAAAACCAATAAATGTATTATTTGATTTTTTTCAAATAAAAAATTTTTTCTCAAAATTTCACACTGCGACAAAGGATTTGCAAAGTCGCCAAATGATTTGCAAATGCCGACAAATAATCTGCAAATCCGCTAAATGTCTTGCAAAGACAACAAAAGAATTTAAAAGATGATAAATGCTTTGCAAAGTCGCCAAATGATTTGCAAAGCCGACAAGTGTGAGAGCAAAGCACTGTAATTAAGAGGGAAAACGTTCGTTTTCCTCACTCGAAAGATACATGGTGTTCGGATATCGCTATATTCTAATCCCGATTTATTTTACCCTTGTGCATCACAATTAAATTCAAAAAGGCGCGCTTCTCGAAATAAATGTTTAAAAATTTCAAATTTAGCTAATTCAAAAAAAATGGGAACTTTGGGATGAATTCGTTGTAAATTATGAAGGAAAATCGCGTATCAAGAATTTATAGATAAAACACGAACTGAGAGTCCACTTGTAGAATAAGGTGCTTTTGGAATAAATCAAAAATAAAATTTTAACCATTCACTAGTTGATCATTAGATTTTCGAACCCCGATTCAGCCACAAACAAGCAATATTTACATTAATGTTTATTCAAAATAATTTTAATTTGTATCTAGGTAAGATTTCTGTTCATATCGAACTTCAAATGATATCTCAGTTTGTTTGAATATTAATTCATCCAGAATCCCAAAAAACATTTTCCAATGAAAACATGTCTTAAAATTCATCATACTCACAAGAATATTTTCAGATCCTTATGAGATACCAAATATAGTGTCTATTGTGTTTGAGTTTACTCGCCGTTGACTGTTATTCACAAAATTTAAATTTAAAGTCCGTAATTTTAAATGAGCCACCCCCCATAGTAGGGAAGTATTTAAAATTACATTTAAATTTAATGATAATCGAAAACTCCTTAATGTTTAACCATCAAAAATACTTAAAATCATATAAATAAAAACATATAAATTTTTTTTCATCGGTTTTATTGTTCATTCTTATCTGAATCAGTTAAGCGGATGTTGTCGCTGTTGCGCGAAAGAAAATTCGACCAATCTTATAATAATTGTGAGTTAAAAAATTCTCATATAGCAGTTCATGTAATTTCGATTCAAGAATAATATGAGAATACACAGTTTTGCTCAATTTCAACTATTTATCAAAAAAACTTTTATTGTTTGAAGAGAAGCCATGAAATTCCGCGATTTTTTGAGATTATTTCATGTTTTATCCATCGGGTGTTACTAACCGGCTTTTGTAGAAATACTCAGCTCTCTAGTTTGTAACAAAGGTAAAACTGGTAAAAATCAGTTGTTTGAAAATTTTTAACGTTTATAATTCTCTATTTAATCCACGAATTGCTTGAGTAATTAAATATTTATTAATTACATCCAGAACCACAAAAACTATATAACTCACTTGTTGGATCAAAGCTCGGAAAATGGAACAATATCATCAACTCTTTCCGATGATTATAGTCCAAACACTTCTAGAGACCAGGATGTCATTTCATATCTCCTTCAAAATTCACGTAATTTGAACTAATTTTGAGAACATTTTGAAGACCTTCTGAGGCCACAGTTTATTGTCGATTATTGCGTATCCAGAAGCGATGCTCATCGGGATGGAGACTCAAGGCCGAGTCCACGAATTCGAGGTCTAGCCAGTCTACTTGTGACTGACGATTGTGAAGATCTTGCGGAGAGTATCATCGATTGCATTCTTTATGATCTTAAGCAACGTTTGATTCATCGTTTCAGACCTAGGTATTCCTGATTTCATTCCAGGAGTCCTAGACGTCGCCAACAACAAAACAGATAAAATAAGAATATTGATTAAATTTTAATCAAATTTATTCTTTTGATGCTAAGGTTTTTTCAATTTGACAAAACCATGATATGTATTAAAAAATATAATAGCTCTGTCATGAGTGGTGTATGCTGAATATAGTCCCACAATCTCAGGATAAAATATGTTCCAAATACTCGGGAATAAAAACGAAGTCGTGGTGTGTTTTACGGATCAATTTTAATGACCAGGAAATATGTAGTGAGATTTTACTTTGAATACGTCACTCTAATGATTGTGTGTATTTCACAAATAAACCAGATGTTTCTTTAATTCAAACAATTAATCCATCTGATATCGAATACAATCCAGAACACGGGCTATATCTGGCTAATTTAAAAATAAATTCCTCAAGATTTAAGTTGCTAAGGCCGGTATAAACATCACATCACACTCTTTAAGATTCGATTACAATTATTGGGTTATTTAAAGTGTTCAGAAGAGATTCTTACGTTCATTAAGATATTCATCATTTTCACACACGATGGTGAGATCTTTTTGACATACATCAGTTTATTCAGAATAAAATTTACTTTACAACAGCTCTTATTTTACGTTCTCGTGGGATTGAGCGGCTAATTCTAGCATATCCAATCGATACTTTTAGGTTTTATTTTTGCCATTAAGTCATTTGAAACAAACAGAAGCAACATTCATGAACAAAAAACATCGAGATAACGTTTTACCAATAAGTAAAGCTTTTGAGAATAAATGAAACCATAGTAATATATGGATGAGTGATTGTTTATCTATTAAATAACCATAGATAGGATGCATTTTTTTCTTATCAAATTATGGTGGAAACCAATGTGCGTCTTATAAACGAGTAGCTGTTATAGGTGTTTAATATGTATAAAATTTCAAACGACTGTCATTTTAGTCTCCATACTGTCCATATTAAACAATACGCAATTCTGTTATGTTTTATTGTCATAATTGATGCCAATTTGAGTAGTGTTTCTATAATCATCATAATCGTAAACCTAGAAATGCTATTTGCTGTGTAATTTAAAACGTTTATAATGTACAATGTGCCTAAAAATCAGCACTACCATGTAAATCCTTTATATTTTTCAATCGAAACATGTGTCTAATTTTTTGATAAATATTTACT
>JWZT01005187.1:18301-30681 GCA_000827895.1 Thelohanellus kitauei
AAGTAGTATCCCTTCCATTCCTGCCCCAATGAATATCTAGTTGTTTGATTTTGTTACAACATCAGATGTAATAAAAGTAAAAATTAATTGTTGTTCGGGAAATTTCATATTGTTGATTAACTGATATATGGCTCTTAAAATCGAAAAGGTTTGATATCCCTGTTCTATACAAATATTTCTTTGGGTTATTTCTTCTAAATACAGTAATTGAAGGATATGATTGCTGGATGTCATTCCTTTTCTCAACATTTAAAGTTTTTAATAAAGTACTATGCTTATTGAACACAATAGTTGGGACCAATATTGAATAGCGCTTCGCCGGTGTCTTACCTCGAAGAGATAATTAATAATAATTGGTACAACAGACTCAGAGAAAATTCTTATTAAGATGTTTGTAATTTACATTTTTTGCTGCATCCCATAGTTCTTGAGATTCTCATAAGGTTATTTGAATTTTAGGCGTTAATTCGTTGATTATGTATTGGAAAAAGTGGTAGTAATATTTAAGAAAAAATAGCATACACGGAAGCTTCCTTAATGGCCTATACTGTAATAAATAATTTAAACGTAGAAACCATCCTATTTTGATTAATGACCCATTTTTGCTGAGTATTCGGCCCAAAATATAGTTTCATAATTTATTTTTTGTCAACTAGACCTTAAATCAAACACAAGTATGTTTGGCTATTTATAACTCTATCAATTATAAACCATTTCCCGTTCAACATGTTCGACTCGCCGGTTCGTACATTCAAATGTTCCAGCCCGTGTGTTTTTATTATAAGAAAGTAAATGATAGAGAGATTATTGTTGTTAGACTCAGGCCAATCTCAGTACACGACTGCTCATATAAGAATCGATAATCTAACCACATATTTTCAAGACCCTAAAAGATAGAATCTTTATAAATGTCATTTAGATTTTCATATTAAAAATAGTACTTTTGAATGTCTGCATCGGAAAATCAGACATTTTGAACGGAAAATGGTGTATAATCAATTTATTCAAATTATCAGGTTAATATTCATTTCACTCGAAATTCTATAGTCTAAGGAACTCGAAATAATTTATTATGTGGCTCAGCAATTACTCCACCATCTAACTTGAAATTTATTTCTTCCAGAGAATGGCTTAATATCAAAAAAATAAAAGTTCTATTCAAATTTGATCAAATACACACAGTAAAATACATTAAATAATGGTTATTTAAGTTCTTTTGAAACCCTGTTTGTTAATAAACTAAACCATGAACATTTATGTTCATTTTTATAAGAATTGTTAATTGATGATGGCCGAGAAAGATGACAAAAATAATGTTAAAACTAAATTTTAATATATTTTTGTGCCAGGAGCTGCCATGTAATGACATTGTACGTCAGACCAAGTTTTTCGACATATTTTCCGGTTTGGTTTCTCTGTAGTGATTCTTAGATATTTTGAATGTAAATTTAATTTTAAAAGGTTTCGAATGAATTTTGATATGATAAAAAAGGAAGAGTAAAATTTTAAAAATATTTAAAATAAAGATCAAGAGCGGAAAATGTACCAGGATCTTCAAATAAGATTTTATACAATCGGTTTTGAGGTATTCTGATAATTATTCAAAAATTACCTGTGTATCGAAGAATAAACGGTTTGATGTAGAAAAGATTCTTTGAATTATGGATAACTATGTTTAAAATTATCTTACAAGTAGCTGCATTCATGAGAGTACACATCAAAAAAAGCGGCTTATTTTCAAAAGTACTTTTATACGAAATTTTTGAACGAGCTATTCTGAAAATGAACGAGATATAGGCAGATATGATAACTAAGACCGTCGCCATGGTTTGGAATGGATCAGCTTTTTTCAAAGCCTAATATGGAGGCTGGTTATAAATAAAAATACCACAACATCATATGCGTTTGAAGCGTGCATGAATTCACAAATATATCTCATAATTATAGGTATTATTAAATAAGGAGATGAAATCAAAAAAGTGTATAGAATAAGTTGAATGGAGATTAGAACGATCAAAACAGTATTAAACGCTCTTGGTTTAATTTTTCTCAATATATTTCTCATATCGATATAAAATTTAGACTAATTCATACATTTTTCAAACACCTTACGAATGCGTGGTTAAATTAAGAAGATCATATACAGATTATCAGGTTGTATGCAATACTGTCGCTGCGCAAAATTGTTAGTTATCAAACAAACAGATATTTTAGTTTAAAAATTAACATTTGCCCAGAAATAAGCAAGAGATTATTTTCTATATTCTTCAAACTACTATTAATTAATAAGGATTTATGGTCAATAACAAAATTGTTATTTGAAGCAAAAAAAACATTTTAAGATATGATAAATTGGTATTAAACTTAACAAAAACGTATAATGCAAACATGGTTGATTCAGCTAATTGATAATTAATTTTCTCATTCAGAAATGATAGTTTACAAATTTTCATTCAAATATAACTAGGAGGACATTCAAAATTTCTTTGGTCATATGTTTAATTTTCCGCCATTCAACGATTCATATAAATTATTGAACATTTAATATGGTAAAAATTTTTAAAAATGATGTATTTAGCATAAAACCTGGTGGTATAAATTAAAAATATTTGACTCTTAAACCCATCCGGTGCGATCGCCATTTTATGTTCGTCTGAATGTCGTTTTCTATATCGATTGCGGAGCGTTTGTATGCAAATTATTTGAATCTACTTGAATATCTCTTTCCATTTGAGAAATGGATATTTTTTAGATGGAGCAGCTGAGTCTGGCGCTACAAACCATTTGACATGTCAATCGATTCTTTTAACAGATCAAAACCTCCTTTTAATGAAAACACAAGGTATCGAAAAAAAATCATAATAATTTTCCATGGGAGTGATTCAAGAATCAACATGATTGGGATAACAAAACCCAAAAATCGAGAACAGCTTAGATTACATTCATTATTTTTATAAATAATATTCAAGATTTTCAATAACTCACGGTTTAATTAATCGAGGAAATATTCATCAACGATATATCTTATGAGTTACTCTTCAAAATGACAATTAACAGAAATTTTACGTGATATAATGTAAAGCTATAATACAACGATTCACCAACTAAATCATCTCTTAAAGCATCCAAAAAGTTTTTTTCACCAATAACTAATTTGTATCATGTTTATTCTTAGTTTTCATTATCCTATTTGTTCTAATCTCATTAATTTTAAGCCGATAATTATCGTTTTTATAATCCCGAAAGTTATAGTATATTTTAATGTTATAATACTCAGAGTACGAGTCTATATTTTTTGATTAAGTCTTGTTAAATTGTTTAATAAAATCGGTTTGATTATTCCCAAATGCAATAATATTGTCGGATGATTTCGTTTTTTATTGATTTTATAAATGGAATCATCATTATTCGACATTAATTTTTGTCATTCAATTTTTTCTTGTTTTTTAATTCATATCGTTGAATGAATTTCGGCATAGATCTGTTAAAATGATGACTCAATTGTGTTGTTTATAAAAGTCTAATTACACCGTTTCCCGTTCAAGATGTTCGAATCTCTGATCATGACATTCAAAGTTTCTGACTATGCTTTTATTTTACAAATTAAAAGATAAATTTTAGATAGAATCGTGATGTTAGGCTAAATCTGATCTCAGTAAAACTGCTCATATTCGACTTGTGTTATCTAACTTCATATATCTCAAGATCCTAAAAGACAATATATAAATTTTAATTATCTTTTTAATACAAAACCATAGTTTGAACATTTGAATGTCATCTTCAGAATGTCGGCCATCTTGAACGGGATATGATGTAATGAGACTTAGAATTTATACTTTAAAATATTCCAGTTTCATCTATTTATGTACCGACTTACACTAAATTTAAATCATGCGCGATATGATATAGAATTGGCTCGATAATATAAGCAATCCCTGTTTTATCGTGTAAATACAAAAAAATAACACCATTCAGATAAACTAATATCTTACAGCTTGATTTTAGTAACATCGTATTGAAATGTAGATGTTATGGAAGGTGGGTGGAGGGGCGGGTGGGGGGTTTAAGAGCTATAGTATTCAAATAGATTTCTTACAATACCAGTCTTAAAAATTATCTGTTTTAAATTTGTATTTTAACGTGTAGATTTTTAAGCGAGGCTATGCTTATTGTTATAACCACTCAAGGATTCTAATTAAGGGCGGCAAATCGGAAATAATGAACTCAAATTAAACCATACAATCACAATGGATTGAATGATTATTTTAAAAAGAAAATAGATATGAATTTATTGACACTTAATATTTAATTAATTTTTAATCATTTTTNATTGAATGTATTTTCAGCCAAGAAATATCAAATGGATTGCGTGACGATCCCATCTGATTTTGATCCATCTTATATCATTAAACTTGTTATACAGGAAACTTCAGTAAGTCAAATATCTTTTTTTAATTTATATTACAAAATATATAATAAGTTGAACATTTCGAGTCAAAAATAATTGACATGAGTGATGTAAAATCAACTACATGAATAAACCATGACTCGTAAAAAGTAAAAAGTTTTAAAATGACTGCGCGTGGCAATGACGTCATCGTTTCATTTGATAATGAATTTTGAGAAATATTTCAACATCAACTTTCTTTTAAAATTGGATTAGAAAAATCCCACAGCGTATTATCCTAACCCAAACAATGTTTCGTAAAGATTCACGAGTCGTTAAATTGAATTTCGTATAATGTATCGCGAAATAATTTGTTTGCTTGACGGGGATTAATAAACGGCATAAAATGTTAACTACATTCACATTTTTTTCAGACCATCAAGATAAAGGGGTCATATTTTTGTTAACCTAGATACTCTCCGTATCGCGCATGCCAAACAAGACAATTGTTTTAATTCAATTTGGTTTTTTCAAAACATGAAGAGAACTGACAAATTTTACATAAAATAATTTCGAAAAAATATATGGTGAAAATAAATAAATGCCTGATTTCCGATCGTTTCATTGTAACAATTGCTTGACGTATTAAGTATTGACTTTTCCAAAGAGATGTTGATTCTTTTTAAACATATCTTGGAACCCCGTATAAACTTTTGGGACAAAACCTGCAAATTTTTGGCGGCTAAAAATCAAAGGCCAATCTAAAAACGCACACACGAATTCTAATCACTATTTTGGTTATTTTCATTTATTTTATGACACTATTTGGTATATTTTTGAATATAGTGTTGTGGCGGTTTTAATGTTCACTACCAGTAGAAATGTGAATACAATTTTCAATGAACAGATTAACTTTTTGATCAAAAGTAACATAATTTAGGTTCCTAAAAAGAATACCGCTCAACAAAACGCTTGCGTGAGCGTTTGCACTACTTTGATGAGTTACGTTTATTTTACGATATAAAGTTGAGGTTGCTGAACCGTTGTTAAAGTTTAACAAATTCTCTTTTCCATCCATTGTGAATTGCTTTATACAAAATAAATATAAAAAATTCAAGGGAATTAAAATTAATTTAATTACCTACAAGTAAAACTCATATGGACTCAGCCTTTTCCCGATGAATCGTCTCATATTTCTGAAGATCCCAACCATCATAACAGTTGAACCATAGCTAAAAATTTTAGTTTTATTTGCACAAGTCTACATCGTTGAGTATTTACTGTCTTTTTTTTGCCAAATAAAAATACGAGTGGCATGAAAATATACCTAATCAATGCTTCTCTAATCATATTTTACATGATTCAAGCTTTTCTAGATTCATCCCGTTTTTTTCTTCTGGTGTAAATCGAAAAAATACACTGGTTATTCATTAGACTGCATCATAATATATTTCTGTAAGGTTTGAATAATTTTCTGAACTCAATTTTATCATACGATATGTGGACTTACAAGTCAACAACAGCTCAGAAACATCAACATTAAATCGTGAAATAAGCCTAACTTATCAAAGTAGTGCAAACTTTATCGCAAGTGTGATTATTTCGCGTTAATATTTTTCGTCACCTACATTATGTGATTTTTGTTCAAAAAGTTAATCTTATGTTCATTGCAAACGGAATCCCCATTTCTGTAGGTAGTAAAAATTAAACATCAAAAGACTCTAACAATGAAATGATCGAAAATTTAGCATTAATATATTTTAATTTTTATTTTTGGGAAGTATTTAATATCCGATTTATCAGTTGTCTTAATAATTTTAAAACACAAAATTGAATTGAAAACCCTGTATAATCATCTAAACATATAAAGGACCCTTAAGTGCGTAGGGTCAACCCAGCAATAGTTATACAACAGACGATGTTCTATATTCAAGGACGATTAGTATTAAAATACTAACGTTCTTTAGAAGGCACATAATAACTCTTAAATTGCCAGACGATGTCTGTCCCGCCATACATATCGATAAGCGAAGAACCACAGAAATTAAAGTACAAAATAACCGAGACCAAACCAAAAAGCTCATATATGTTAATAAACATTTAATATACACCATTTCCCGTTCAGAATTTAGAACTACCCGGTATGGACATTCAAAAGTTCTTATTTTATATTTTTATCATAAAAATCTAATGAAAATTTAAAACAATTCTATCTTTGATGGTTTTGAACAATTGCGTTTAAATTGTCGAGTCTGATATGGGCAGTCATTTACTGAGATTTGCCTGAGCCTCACAGAAATATACTCTAGCATTTATCATTTACCATCTTATAATAGAAAACGCAAAAAGAACTTTTGAATCTCTATATCGGAAGATCGGAAATTCGGAATGGGAAATGCTGTTAATGGTATATATAGATAAATTTAAACACTACGTTTGAATTTGAAAAAAATGCAAAATATACGCCTACAATATCTCCCCAATTAATTTCCGCGGCTTTATCTCAATTTTCTTTAATATTGTCAACCCATCTCTTAGAGAACTCTTTGGTTTGCGAGGAAAATATATTCAGAGGTTCTATCCCATTTATTTTTCTGAAAATAAAGCCATTCTGCTTCAAGATTAATTCAGAGTCATAAATAATAATATTTTGTTAGAGAATGCCTCGAGAATAAATCATGTTACACAACTTCTCATTTGTGATACTTCATTATTTACTGGTTTATTCTCGCGATATGGGATGTGTTTAGTGGTATTGGGCAAACATAAATGTCATGATGAACACATAGAGCTATGCATATATAAGTTTATATATGATTTTTACTAAAAAGTAGGTACATATTAAGCTCATCATTACTCAATTAGATTCTTGTAGATCAATGTGAGCCTTTTATTGGATTAATTTTAATGTGAGAAGGCATCTAATAAAATTGGACTTATTGTAAAAATGTGATTCTGAGGAGTGCCCCCTAATTCTGTTTTTCTAGATAGGACTTATCAACAATGGTGAGCTATTCATATACTCATCCAAGATATCTGTGATTTTTTAGCAAATCCTGTTTTTTAATGTTATCAAAATATTTTTCTTACGATTTTCAGAGAGAAAATATCGTGTATGAAATGTATGTCAGTCGAAGTTTTGGGAACAATTTTGAACATATAAGCGATCATGTTGTAGAAGCTGCTTGGATTCAGAATACTTCGTATATCATCTATATTGGTATGATCATGATTTTTAGAATAGCTAACAGCGTAGTACGAATCATAGATGTGGCACATAATTACACCGAAATGTTTAAATTCTACAGCGTCAAAAGATTCCACCAGATTCGGAACGAATTCATTGTGATAGAGTATGATCAAGTAATCCCTCAATATTAATAGGCTTTTGAAAAGGATATGATATTAGAGATTTTGCATCTGAACGAAAATAAAAATCTTACCGCAAAAATCGTTCATGAAAACCATTTCGGGGTTAAATCTAATTATAAGATATATAAGAAATATAACGAGTTTTTTTATTTAAACGGGGCTCTTTATATCTTGGTTTGGAAAAATTCATATACGTTATGTTTATGTACTTTTAATCAATATGATCAAATAATTGAACTGGTCTGCGATTTATCCCTTTATGATACGTCAGGTGGTAAATGTTCTGTAGTAATAAACCCCCATTTATCTGGTGTTATCTATGCTAATTTACACAAGACCGGGCTCAAGACAAGAACGTACGCATCGTTTGACAATGGCAAGAACTTTGTTCCTTTGGAATTTAAGGACAAAACTTCTGAGTGCCAGGAAAACGCCTGCGGTGTTGAACTAGATTTGGAATGTTCCACTGACTTAATTGAGAGTACATTTCCAGAAAAGTGGATGGTTAAGTTGAAAGGAACGTTACATAGAAAAAATAGGGGAAGCTACCATACTTTTTTTTCATTCAACGGTGGTAAAAGTTGGAAAATAGTGGATTCACATGTCGAAAATTTGACAATTTTAAACAGAGGCAGCGTGTTATTTGGCACAGAAGTAATGTCCGGTAGAATCTGGTTTTCGTACAACGAGGGATGGAGCTGGTACCGGCAAGATATTGCTGCGAGCAATATCATCGATGTGAAACCCATAGAATCCCCAAACACTCAACTTATCTCGGCGATAGATTACGACATGGTCAAAAAAGTTTTTTCTTTATTCATTTTTGACTTTTCCCATGTACTAAGTAGTCTTTATCTAATTACAGATCGAACGTGCGAAGATAAAGATTATGCAGCATTTTACATTACGAGATTTTCTGGAAACTGCTTTCAGGGGCAAGAGGTTTACTTTTGGAAGAAAAAAGCTGATTCTGTTTGTGTCGATAACAGAAATTCGGTCTTGCAAATGACTAGACCCTGTCCTTGTTCCCCCGAAGACTTCCAATGGTATACGATTGAGATCATAGTGAACGAAATTACTATTTCAAAGATAATTTTTGCGTATTGAATCCATATTCGAATGCCAAGGAATCAGTGAAAAAGTGTCGAGATGGTGGCACTCCACTCAATAACCTGAATGGGTACGACTATTTTCGAATAGATTCGCAAAACTTAATCCCGATATATGTTCTTCCCGACACATTGATTTGGACGAAGATTCTGAATATTGCGATTATTGTATCAGCAATAGTAAGTGGTGTGTTAAAACAGATTTCAGCATTCAAATATTTGTATTCTTTAACGATAATCTCCAAGAACTACAACTGGATTATAAAGGTGGCTATTTGCCTGCTTCCGAATTCATTAAGAATTCCCTTCCAATGAGAATAAGTGCCAAAAATGCAATCACATATGATCCAAGGAGCAAAGCAATATATTTGTTCCTCATTCATACTATTTATCGTTTTGATGATAAAACTAACAATTTTACATCGGATAAAACATCACTATACCGGCTCAGTTTTGGTATTGTTTCAATGGCTTATGATTATTGGAACACTTTACTCTTTTTCTTAGATACACATTCTCGCTTATTTGTGATTTCTCTAACGGACAATTACATTAAATTATTGTCTAGTAATGTTACCAGCTTTCAATTTCACATGAGTTCCTTGTAAATATGAAATTTAATTTAGGGCGATCTCTTTCTCTACATTCAATCAAATATGCTATTATCGTATGTTTTGGAACATCATCTGTTTTGATGCTGAAATGAACATCAGAAAATATGTTTATTCTCCAGAATCTCAATATCATTTTGTGTTACTTCAAAACAACACTTTATTTATCGCGAAGCATCCAATTGGAGGAAAATCGATCATCCATCAGGTAACCTTGTTTCCTGGATACATTTTTTTCAGATATTTAAAGTAATTCACATTTCTGATATAAAACCGTAATAAACAGAAAATTAACTCTTTTTTTATGAAGTTAATTAAATTTGACTAGACACCGTTATTTGATGTGTTATAATTTCTTAAAATTATTTAAATTTGCTTTTTATGTTTCCTGTTCATAAGCAGTCAAAATGACTGTATATACTTTCTTTACTTTCATCCCTTCTACATATTTCATTGTAGAGGTAATTGAAATGATGGGCTTACTGATGATATCCTACCAATCTTGGTTTTATGATCATTTATGAATTAATAATCCCCGAAAATATATTGGGGCTAACTGTATGGAAAAGTTGATCTGAATAACTAAAGTTTTAATTTAAATGTTATCTTCATTTTTGGCTGACTAAATATTCGAATTGTTAATTCGAAAATTCTGACTAATTAATAATACAGGAATTAACATAAAATGTTTATAAGATTCTTGCACATCTCAATCAAATTCTAGAAAATGATATGGATGAATAGTTTTATCAATCTAGCATATATGCGAGGAATCTAATGCATCTAAAATTTGTAAATTTTTTTGTTTTTTTAAAGCGAAATGGAACTTTTGAACGACACAACTTAACATTAGGTCGAACAAAGGTGCAACACTATCTATAATTTGTTTAATCGAATATTATGTTTTAATCACATTATCTAGCGACCATTAATTTGATTCGTGATATAATCAAATAATGGCAACATCGAAAATTATTTCCTGACAAATACAATTGTATAATATAGTTGGTCAGACACAAGTAATCAAACGAATCTATCATGTCATTACATTTTTTGGTTATTTAAATTTTTCGGAAACTAGTTCTTGTTAATTTGATTAGAATTGTCTAGATTGAAAATAAATAACCAGGAGAATGTTAAACATGTTTGTGAGGTCGATTTATAGTCGCAAGCAGTCCGTTCATTTCAGAAAGATTGATTTGCTATGTCAAAAATTTTGATAGATACTGGTATTTCTGTGAAATTCTCATTTTTTAGACTAGTATTTCCGTTTCGAACTCTCTGATTTATTTGGATTCAATACTCAGTGATCCCAAATTTTACTTCCATCAATTTAATATATCTTTTGATAAACTATTTGGATGGCGAAAAAACTTCATTATCGGTGATCCTTGAAATTTAAAACACGCATTGAGATAACCATTAAATAAAACAATCAGGCGATATATACCATTTCCGTCCAAAATGGCCGATTTTCCAAAGACGACATTCAAAATTTCTGGCATGAATTTATGATAAAAATTAACTTCTAGATTCTTTACTGTTAGGCAAAATCCAATCTCAGTAAACGACAGCACATATTCCACTTGTTGAATCCGAATGAATAATCTCACAACCCTAAAAGGTAGGATGTATAAAAATACCACTCAACTTATAAATACAACGGCAGAACCTTTGAATGTCATCATCGGAACGTCGGCCATTCTGGACGGAAGATGGTGTAATGAGGATGTGAGATCATCTTGTAGAGAGTATAGCGAGAATTATGGCATCTCGTTCTCTTCTTTTAAGACCAAATAATGTCTCAATCTTTTCATTTTCGGCTCTTATTTTCTTGTCTCAAGACGGTTTCTGATAGATGATAAAAGAGATGTCGACACAACTTGATCCAACGATTACACATACGAAGTTCTATCTCATTACGATCGTCGCTGAAATATAATGCACGACTCCCTTAACTAATTTATGTTCACTCAGAAAAGTACCATAATCGGAATAACAGTATCCAGCTTGGCGTAGACAAAGTGCCCAGATAAAATAGAGCATTCTAGTTGCTTATTTCGTTAAATTATATTTTTTGGCTGTTTTTAATGTTTATTTTTCTTATGTTTTAAATTATAGGTTAAATATGACATATCTAGGATTTTCAATCTCATATCCAGCCTGGTTCAGGACCTAAGAAAAAACAGCCTTTTACTGAAAAACAGATGGATATTTACAATAAAAAACATTTCATTATTTTTTCACAATTCATTGCCCTTACATGATTGATATGCAGTCTTAAACATCTTCATTGAACATTTTGTTATCACCTTGTGTTCTAGACTACCATTATCTAACATACAAAAGTGAAAATATATTTTTTGATTTTTTACCTTGATTTTTAGTATCAGAGATTTCTGACCACCTAAAGACATATTTTCGATAGATAGGATCTAGAAGAACAGTTGTTATATGACGTCAACGATTTCTAACATTTGTTTTGATGTTAGAACAACACGTTTTCATATTTCGTCAATCGTGAATGTAACTCATTAAATTCGACAAACCTTTATTTTTATAAGACGCCATCGTTATCATCGTTATTGGATATCGAATCTATAAAAAAATAGTTATTTGTCAAAATACAGAAGTTGATATTATTATCATCATATAAAATGTTGAGTTTTTATCCCAATCTTGATGTTTCAATTTCGAAAAGTTTGAAACAAATTTCTAAACCAATTCGAATAATCAAGGTTTCGATAGTTGAGGAGTTTACTGTATCTATAAATATATCATTCAAGTCGAATCTTTAAAGTCGCTTTGGAGTATTTATGGTGAAATTGAACTTAGATTTCCAAGATAAATCTAATGATAGAAGGGGGTTCGATCTATTTAATAAAAGTTGCCACAAATCAA
>JWZT01005187.1:44292-56808 GCA_000827895.1 Thelohanellus kitauei
AAGCCATAACATAATATTTAATGGGAAATATATGATTTAATTTTTACCTCTGTTCCCAATTGAGAGAGTTTAGAACTCACAGTAAATTGGTCAGCCTCTGTTTCGATTGAGGGGTTGAAATCATTGACGGGATATGTTTTAACTTGCTGGCTATTGTGATACATTTCCATAAGAGCTGACATTATGAATTTTTTTGACCTTGAGCTGCTCTTTGCATTTGCAAGTATTCTTCAGCCGTGATATCACTTTCTTTTGATTTCGTTTTCTACAAAATATAATGATATAATTTCAAATATATAAAATATACATTTACGGAAATCACTTGTTCTAATAAACAAAAATGGAAAGGATTTTATGACTAAGCTGCTTGCATCATTAGATATCGGCTAATGGATATTATACATCGAATATTTTTTTATGTTGTCTAAATTTTATAATATATATCCCAGGGTGTCAGAGATTTCGCATTGCCGAGTATCGAACTGGGAAATGTGTGAGCTAAATGTTTTATAAATTGAGAGAACTAAGCGCTTTATATTCCACGTAATACTTAGAAGCATTTTTTTATGTATCGAGGATATCATAGACAAATATGACCACAGTTTAAAGAATGAAGGTCGAGCAAATCCGAATAAATTTATTTGAATATCAAACCTGAATGGTTGTTTGAAACAAATATAACAGGATTCATCCAACAATGATATGAAAATCAATAACCTGTTGTGTCAACTTGCAACAATGATGCATAAATTAATAAATCTGGATTCAGAATTGAAAATATCAGAATGTCATTATTTTTTATTGTCTTTCCGATCTCTAAAAACGCACCCACACCTAATAATGTACCAATATTCAAAAACGAATAACTAAAATAAATGTTCTCTGAGGCATATTTTGGTATTTACCCTGTTTTGAAAAGATATAAGGCATATGTCTGTAAACGACTGCAATTAAATTACAGGAATTAAAAATAAACTTTAAATTGGATTGTTCGCTTTTATTTCACACTAAAATTTGATCTAGGAATGTTAATTATAATTGTTAAAATTAACAAAAAAATTGATTTTTACCCAAGTGGGATTGATGAAATTTTATGGCATATGTTTAGGTTATTGATGCATAACTTTTGTCAACTACATGTTAATTCGCTTGGGGACTCCTTATTAAAATTATCTTTCTGATAATAAAAAAAATATTTAAAGTTGAAAAAACGTGGTAAAATCTGAAATATTATAAAATTTGACGATCTTACCAGATACTCATCATGCGAAACTTGAACACCCTCTTTATATCTATCAGACTCTTTTGAACTCGATGCTTCAAACACGTTTGATGCTGAAGGATATGATACTGCAAGTGTTTTACGCCTATGTCGACTCACTTGAAGCTGTTTAACCGGATTTTCTTGATAGAGTGGTCGATCACTCCCACCTTCTAATAGACCTGCAATAATACCACCACTTTGACCTTGACTGGCACGTTTCCATTCTAAAAGCTTCGCAACTGTAGGATTTCCTCGAACGGGTTGAGCTCTCTAAATGTTAAGAATTATATAAATTTACAACGTAAAATCATTCAAATATGTTTGACCTTAATAACACACAAATTTGAAAAAAAAGAAAATTAATCTAATCCGATAAATTATGAGTCTTGTCATTAATTATTTTTAAAGTTGAATTTCAAATTGGATATAAGATGATACCTACACTATGCTCACAGCTGTGTACGTGTTTTAAATTCTGTATATTTCTAATCCGCCTAAGATAGAATTCATTCGCTCAAAATGTCAATGCTGACAATATGAACCCATAATTTTTATCTTATCAGCCGATTTCAACCACTATTTACTGCGTATAGATTACAAACATATTTTTAAAACACTTGAGCTAATCCCGAATACTGGTGAGTTACAAGTATGTATCAAAATATCTTTTAAAAGTTGAAAACATATTTTTTAATAAAATAAACTAAAAGAGGATTAGTTTTCGCAAAAAATCTAAAATATGTTGTTGAGCAAATGTTTACTCTATTTCAATAAAATTTACTAATTTATATATGATTTACTAATTATAATGAAGAATATATATCATTATTTAAATCTGTCCCATTTATTAGACCCGGCAAGCAAATCATCAAAGGCATATTTTATCAGAGTATAAATTGGTGAATCGATATTCACACTGTTTTAAATACGAATCCGATGATTGAGTATGATTGGTAATATTAAGATTAAATTAGATTGATAAATTACAAAACACACAATGTCGGTTTAGTGCACGTTTTTCTCCGTCCGAAGGCTGAGGACTTAACTATAGTTGACTTTACTTAGAAATGAATCATAATAAATGAGAATTTCAAGGTTAGTTTTAAGATTCTTAATATATACAGCGTTTGTCAACAAATGTTTAATTTATAAATGTGATTTGAATTATAGCAAAACGTAGAGAATTTTTTAAATCTGAAATATATGTTTTCTTTAAATGAATAATGTGACGTAAAACCCAAAATATAAGGCAACCTTCTAAGTAATGTTATACCGTAATAAGAAAAAGAATAAAATTTTCGTACTTAACCAGACTATGTCGTTTCAAACTGAAGACAGCATTTAAACACTTTTTTTCGTTTAAAAAAAGGCATGGATTCCAATTCAGCAGAAAATTTGAAGAGTCATTTTTAAATTTTTAGCATGATAGAAATATCTTTAATCATTTTTTCATTTTGAAAATGGAAAATGATTTTCAGGAGGCTAATTCGGCAAAATGGAACACAAATTACTGACACCTTTAACTGAATCAGAAATTTAACACAATTTTATTTATTAGGCTTCTATCTCAAGATGGAAACATAGCATCGGCATTTGATTCACGTTTTATAATTTACTCTCTAATTTCGCAGAATTAAGTGGATGAAAAATTTGCTTAGCCACTATAATAATATTAAACAGAATTAAAGGTTGATTCAACGTTTGAAAAAGGTAAAGTAAGGATGGAATAAACCTAAAGACGCGCATGAATCTAATTATAGGATTTTCAGAATAAGTATTAAGCGACGCATAAAATAACGTATGATAATTTATGATGATATATTTTAGCTCCCCCATATCTAACCAACTCTCGATATCCAGATTCGAAAACAAACAGACGGTTGAGCTAAATCAAATCGAATTTATGTTTACATTTTATTCAACAAATAAGAAATTTGATATATTTGGAAATGTTTGTGAATTCTATATAAGTTTATTAAACTTGTTGATTTGTATCGTACAAAAGTCTAAAAAATTGTTTATATGTATCTATTTCAATTTACGCGGTTTGATAAACCTGACAACAGAAGTAAAAACTTCAATCATATTATTACAAAGTTTCATAATATATTTAGATGACGTTACTGACATTGGCTCTCAACAAATTGTGCATAATTTATAGATATCAAATATGAGTTAAATTAGTCATTGAATACGATTAAAGGAACCAAAGATTTTTATTGTTTTTGATATTTACTGATTAAAATCATTTATTAACATCGTTTAGATGTCAATTACTCTTTATAACTATTTTAAAAGCCTCAATAAAATCAAGTCTTTAATATGTAAATAAATACTTACTGGGCTGACGTAGTATCCAGCTATATCAATAACAGATTCATCTTGTTCTTGCTTTTCACCTACTTGCGAAGATTCCTGTGGCTTAACAGCTTCAAATAAAATTCATTACTAACCACTTGGTATTTGCCTTAATTTGGATGTATCGGCTCTTTCGTCGTACGGAAACTAATGATAAGATTGAAGGTTAATAATCAAATTTTATCATGTTGTTCATTTTGGAAAAATAAAAAAATTCTTGCTTTGATCAGTGTATTTTTAGTTAAAACCACTTTTATAGAGTTTAAAATCGTTTCGATTAAATATACAACTTACAGTTTACAGTGATAGTACGCTGTGACAACATCTGTGTGGCGACAATGTGCATAATACCAATTAGATTAACACCTACTTTTATCTTATTGTCTGCTATAGCTGCTTGAATATCTTCTTTTAAACCTAACTCGTTCTTGGTCGATGGTTTATAGAATAATACAGACAAAGTTCTGATACTGCGCAAAGATAGGGATTCGTTAACTCTAGAATAAATACTCCGAATTGTGTTATAAATTGAAATTACAAATATATAATATTTCAAAGTATTCCAGATTTTAATAAAATGCAAGTTTGAATATTTAACATCGAACCCTCGTACATTATTCTGTCAAATTAATAAATCGAGATTGAATACCAAAAGTGCCATGTTCTATCCATTTGGTGCAAATAAATACGATTTTTTAGTTTATCAAAAATTTTATTATTCATGATATCACGATTTATTTTGCAATGACGACACATTTTAACACAAATGTAATATTTTAACATTTAAATTTCTTCCTTTTTGCGAAATCTTATATCTAAAACGATTGTGTGGTAAAACTTTGTAAATCACCCCATTTTCTTAAGACTCGAAGCTTGAATCTTTTAGAAAATGTACACTTTATATTTACAAATGCGACACTATTAAACCGAATATTGTGTCAATTTATCGATGAGTGCAAAATAGTTTCATTTTATGGAATTTCTTAATATCTATAATTAAAAAATATCTAAGGTTACAAATAAATATATCCTGAGAACCGTCGTGAATAAATAAACACTTATATATGATAATAATTTAACAATATGTGAACAGACCCCACAAACTGCAATCGATTTGCTCAACACTTCAACTCTCAAAATAAACTCATATATTCATGTTTTCTGATAAATTACAATTTCAAATGATCTCATGTTTTTGAGACAAAAAAATCTGAATGGAAATATTCAATCTGATCAATATCCTTGAAACATTATCATTTATTACAAATAGCAAAAATGTAAACCTAGATTAATTGGTAATACCGTAAAAATATTTGTATTATTAAATTGCAATAAATCAACTCTGGAACGAGGGTGCGTTTAAAATATCAGATTCACCGCAGAAATATGTCAATCATGAGTAATAGATATTTCATTCTCAGAATTATTTTATTTATCCATTTTGAAACAAAATATTAATATTTGTTGCAAGTTTTTCAACAACAAATATAATAGATTTAAACCTCAAACATATTCGGAATTTATTCATCATTTGAACTCGGGTAGATAAAATAAAATGTTACAGACAAATGCAAGTATGTATTGATTATATTGATTGCAATGACATTAATGAATGAGTTAACAAACTTTTGCAAAATGGGAATACTGTTATCAGTCTGATCTCAGCCATACATATTTTCTTAACTCTCAGTTTTTTCTAAATTTACACAGTATATTAAACAACAGCAAGACAAGCTGAAACTTTCTATCGGGAATTCAAACAACAATATCATATATATTTTTATATTTGCAACTATCTCCTGTTAATTTGATTAAAAAATGATATCTTTCCAACCATTGATTTGATCCAAACTTATCAAGCAGTTTATATTGTTTAAGGAGCATTTTGACTAAACAAGAATGTATTTGAAAAACATGAGTTAAGAAATGATGATTTCATTTATTTTTTTAAAGCTGACGATTCATATATTTTATACACTGACATTCATGACAACAATTGCAGTCTATTCAAGTTTTTCGTCCATATAAATTAAGCAGTTTCTGGTAGAAGATAAAAATATGGATTGACAGATTATAATTTTAGAAACCGAAAATGGATTCTTAAAATTTTATCATCAAATGTGTGAGAATTTACAATTTTAAACCGAATGGTTTTCTCAAAAACCAAATAATTTCTTGAATATATTTACAATAAAACGATGAAAATTATTTCAGATGAAATATATCGCAAAAATACTGATATCATGTATTAGAGTGACTTTTATGATTCTTACAAATTATTTCTCGAATTTTTGTAATATCGTATCAATATTTAAGGTCAGAACATTTTCAAAATCGATGAATTTTAAGATAAATTATCAGCTCGTAAATATTTGTGACGAATATTGTTTGTTACCTGATTCACATATTGGTACAGAGTTTGGATCTCAGAAGGTGGAACTGGCTCTGTTTCCCTCTGGGTTTTATAAACAACTGTTATTGTCGGATATGTTTTACCCTCTATTTCATCAACGTTGGGGTTCAATAAATTTGTCATTATAGAATGCATTTGGGATTTCGGTCTTAGGGGACTGCCTTTTAAAAGACTGCTTAATAAAGGATGTGTTTCAGCATGTTCTTCTTGACTATTATTCTTCAGCCTACCTTTAATAGGATCGCTTATTCCTTCTTTTTTACCCTGATTTTCAAAGAGTTGGTTGTAGGTGTGATCACCTTTCAGGAATATTTCTTTCTAGTACATAAAAAATATCAAGTACATTTCCATAAATTCTATGAATTTATATTTATGATAATTATTCAGTAATTACGACAACTTGATGATGATGAGCTATCAAAAAGGCCGAAATTAAAATTATTGGCGTGTTAAATTTAGCTAAAGATTTTAATTTCTTTTCTGTTCATATACGAGTTTTCTTTTTACAAATGATATAAATTTATGCATAATTCACGAAAATATCAATTATATAGTATAGAGTTAGATGGCCTTTGTCAGAATCAATGACGTCATCAATTCTTTAAGGGGTCAAATACAGTCATATTTAGCATCAATGTATCAGACGTAAAATCAAAAAATGAAAACTATGTACGCAGAATCATTGAAGAAGTTATTAACAAGAATTTATGATCATTCAAGTTGACAAATAATAGCAGAGTTTCTGTTAAACATGAACAGGAAATTCAATTAGTAAAAAGCGAAATAATTTGCCTGTGCATCAGATAGAAAATCTGTATCAAGAATCTACATAAAGAATGGTTATTACATTTTGCTGGCTGATCGATCATAACTTCAGAACCGCCAAATAATGATAGATTCACTATTTTTAGAAAAAATCTTTCGATTGACTCATAATATTCGTTTGGTAATAAGGTATTATATATCCTTATGAATAGAATCCGTATGACAAATTAAACATTTTACAAAAATTCTGAAATTTTGATTATTTGTACTCCAATTTAAATTTAAATTTTAAAAATGAATCATTTTAAATTATAGCATGTCTTTCAAGAAGCACCGTCTCTATATCAGCGAGTTATATTTTAAAAATTTCTTTCAACGGTGATTAAATTCGGTAGACCTCTTCGGTTCCATACCTATTGTTTAAAAAAACCGAGTCTAAAGCATATTTGTAAGTAAAAGTCTTCTGTGGAAGAGAAAATAGTTGTTTCATCATTCAAAATATAATTTATGGTTTTACATAGACTATTGTTTTTGAAAATGGCAAAGTTACTAGATAGATAATACAATGGTTAATCTATGGCAACCACCAAAATAATTAAGGTGACAATGAATTCAGAAACTTTTAATGAAACGATCAGATTAAAATACTTGGAGGTTTTAATAAAATATAATCTGATGAAAACAAATCTGATATGTGAATGATTCCTTATTTTATGCAAAATTAAAATTGTCAAAAATATACAATACATGGCTTGTGTTTGAGATCACAAATGATCAGATCAATTGTAACAAAACCATATATAGTCCTAATAACGCAATGTTAGAATAATATTTGAATTTTCAGCCACAGTCGACGATAAAAATAAGTTTTGGCATTGTTAATTAAACGTAGAGAACCTTTGAAATATTAAATGGCTGACTTTTAAAATTTTTACCTAAGTAAACCCTGTAAGATATTCACAATAAATTAAATTGTAGAATTTCCACAATATAAATATATTAAAGCCATAATTGCTATCATACGGTGTGTCCAAAAATGTAACTTCCAAATTGTGTATAGTATATTTTGTTTCTAATAGAATCAACTCAAGGATATTTCGGCAGTTTGAAGTAGTTTGTTAAATTTAGTTTCAGAACATCTTCGAGATTACTCGTTTCTTAACAAAAAATGTCGTTTACACTTGTAAACGAAGGATTGTCATCAAAGAAGAATATTACGAGTAATCGAAGGCCACAGCAAGTAATAAGATCGGTTCCCATCGAATTTCATCGGTAAAATATTTCAGATGGGTAAACGATTTCTGTCACAATAAAAATATTCGCTAAACAGAGTATGTATCGTTTAAAAATCTAGGATTCAGAAGATCTTATCCTGAATAAATTGATGAATATTAAATATAGTTTAAGACATTCATAAGTAGTCGAAAAATGTCATTATGATAAGATTCTACAGGATATTCGATTTCGAAGCCGTGGATTCCAAAAATAGTCTAAGACCTTGGTTTGTTGCCGAATAAAATCTTAACTCAACAACCAGAAACTTAGATTCACATACCTGCTCGTTTCGAGTTAGCATAAAAAATATTGGCAACGCTTGAATCAAACAAATACGATCCTGTTTAGGTTTAGTATTGATTGAAAGCCGCTATTTAATCGACAGAGATGTTATTAAACAGAATCGACGTGTTTATTTGAAGTGTGATCCACCATATATTGATTTCCAAAAGTTTTTACCGTTAAGATTAATTGTGTGGCATTCAAAATCCAAATCGGTATTTGAACCAGTTTTTATTTACCTTGCAGTAAAAACTGAGATACAAATCTCGCATAGTAAGTTCATTCCAAACATGAACACATTTCACAAATAAAATGTGAATGGGCGTGATTTTATACACGATGGAGCAGACCTAGCAGCACTGATGAGATTTTTCAAATCCTTAATTCACATTTTCATCAGAGTGATCACCAGAGATTATTGAAACATTATGGTGATTGTATTGATTTTCTGTCACACACACTTTATCCGAATCCTCTTGACTAATTTATATGGAGATAAATCACAGATATAGCTTATTTAATCAATCCAGGATGTAAGGATGAGTTTTAATTTGCGACTGAAGAAGAAAAATGGCAATAATTAATGAAATGTTATAACGAGAAATATAAAATTTTAGTATTCTCATCCGAAATGTCATTTTTTCTACTATAATTTAATTTTGAAAATATATTAATTTAAATGTACAACCATAGAATATGTATAAATTAAAAAATATTCGCTATTTTGTTGATATGTGTTCGTTAAATGGATCGTAAAATTAATGGGTACATCTTGGGACTCCGCGAATATTTTTGGGCAATGACATCACTTCCATTTATTAGGACAATAAATTAACTTGTGGAATTATCAAATTCTGAAATCTGTTATAAATATACTTATTGTTTATGTTTATATTTCTGAAAATGCGCTTTTACATATCATGATTTCAAAAAAACCAGCAACGTTCTACTTAAAAAATTTTTCGATAAAAAATGGTACGTATTTCCCGAAGTTATATTTCTAATGTTATTCTCGTCATCGCTCAAAATATAGAGAAAATTAATCATTTTTATAAAGAGCTAAAAATATGATATGGTTTCAAACATAATAATAATCTAAATAGAAAAAAACAATAAATTAATCTAATTTCATAAACAAATAAATGTTTGAAAATTAAAATATTAAAATATGTCGGAAATAAATACATCGTCGGATAATCGTGATCGGCTGGCTACTTCAGAATCAGGATTTTTTTGTGATGCTTCGCGTTCAAACGGATGATTGTCGGCTGAATCTAAGAATCAAATTTGAAAATACAATCAGACATAGGAATGTTTATCTGTGGATCTGATTCCATCATGCATTCAATCTATTTGTCAAAAGGAAATCAACAATTAAGTGTATCTTTTGTAATAAAAATATAAAAAATGGTTTGGATTAAAGTATGTTAGATCAGTGGTTCATTAAACCTCTGCTGCCGAACAAAAAGCTGCTCAACGGTTGTTTGGAATTTCTCGCGAATCTTCGATATTTTATGATCGATTATATATATTTCAAAATACACATTTAACATAGTTTCAGTGTGGAAAAAATCACTTACATCATTTGCTTAATTCGTTAATAATACAATTCTTCGATTAATCTGTCTAAGGAATTTTCAAAATTCAATTTTCGTACCACGATATACTCATAAAAGAAGTAATTACCCTTTTTATCGTGTGATAACTGTTTTAGTGGTCAACATAAAAGGGAGTTGGGTTATTATATAAGATTTCTCGACTTAAAATACGTTTAATACATCAAACCTGAGAGTAATCAAAAATTAAAAATTGTTTAGTCACGACAAAGGTTTAAATGCTCTTTACAGTGATTTCAATTCAGATTTTACCAAGAAATTTATGTTTTTACATAACTGTAGTTGACAACCTGCTAGATTTAAATGTAGATTTTGTGTTTCGCGTCCAAAAACATTGATACTGTGAGACAGTTCGAAGATATTCATCCAGAGATAAATTTTACATATCGATTCGGATTCATTGGGAGATTTTATTTAAAATAATGTTTTTGATGGATATTTTGCAGTCATTTTTCACCAAAGGCAAACGAATAAGGCGGGAATGATGTGTATGCGTGCTATGAATCGACTCTTCTATGAGCTTGTCAAAAGAAAGAAGTTCACCGACACAGAATAAATAATAATACCGGTACTGAACTTGACGGAGAAAAAGCTTGGTAACAAAATCTGAGACAAAAATTGACAAGAACTCTTGATCCAATAGGACATTGATCAAGCGAGTTAAAGAGTTTTATATCAATGTTTAGCGTCAATTAGAAGAAGCTATAAAAACCGTGAATGTTCTTCATTCACAATCGATGAATCATCGTACGTGTTTGACACAGTTAAGGTTGCAGCATTTGGGCGGACACTCAAAGACAACTTTTACGTCATCGAAGAAATTTTGGACATTAATCTATATATTCAACGATGAAAAAGGAAGCCATCTATTTGAAGCCCTCAAAGCTTTTGGAGAGAAAAACAACATAGAATGGGAAAAAAAGCATATACAGCGATTGAGATCCATCTGAGGGGTAATAAATCTGGATGTCTGACATTGATAGAACAGATTCTACGTCACCCAGTACGGGAATATCATTACATTTTTCGCAATGAAACTCAATATTTGAAGATATTAAATCTTGAGAATACAATGGATGTGATAACAAAGTTTTGAGTAATGCTATGAACAGGCATGAGTTGACCATTTTTATTCTATCCTAACAAGGAATACAGTGAATTACCGTTATAATAGGAGGTCAGATGGCTTTTACAAAAGGTAAGTTCTGTCACGTTTATGGAGGCTAAATAATAGTATTTCTGATTCTGAATTAATAGAATGAATTGCAAAAAATAACGAAAATATATCTCAAACGATGATGGGTTCATGATCTGTCATCCAAGGTAGGTCAAAATGTCTGATTTCAAGTGTTGAGATCAGAGAATTCAAGGAATATATAAAATATTCGCAAATTTGGGCGATGACGATATTTCATTCAAAATGAAACAGAGTATATATATCCGAAACAAACAATTATGTATGCTTTTCAAAACCATTAAAAACCCTGAATGCACCTTAATAAGAAAAGATGGTTGGCTTTGTATAATACAGGGTTTAGGTGGAAAGACTTCTAAAGTCCTTGAGTCAAAATTGAAAAAAAAATAATGTTAATGTTGCCGTATATATAAATCATTTATTTATTTCCTCATGCAAAGATTTGCAAACGCCTTCAAAGTCTACACATCATTGTCATTGATTAAAAATGCAATTATCAACTTGGATGTTGGTTAGAAGAACCTCTTTTACAAACATGACTCGACCATTTCATCCATTGTGTTAACTACTGTCCGCCAGATAGTTTCCATAATTTCGTTACTTAACAAAAAAGATCTGTCGGTTTGGTTCGATCGTTACACATGAGAAGTCATTTGCTGTAATGGCATGAAAATATCAAGCAATGTTCTCGACTCACCGACATGAACTAGTTTCCCATATGACATAAATAATTAAATCTTTATGTATAATCTTTGAAAAACTTAAAAAAGTTGAAAGAGACTGGTTAAGAATCTGGTTCAATTTTTAATTCTTAAAAATCAAAATCTGAAACTAAAAATTAAAATTTGTATTTATTAACGTTCATAATTTAATAATAATTTTGTTCGCCTAACTGTCCAAATCAGTAGAACTTTATCGTGGCTTTTTAATTACGTGAATAACTGTATTCATTTCTTATTATCAATTAAGACGATCGAATCACCCCATATTAGGAATAGAAGTTAGGCGCCATCTCTCATCAAATAATCGGAACTGAATATATTATGATTGAATATATGGATATCACATAATTTCAGAGTTTTAACATTGGAATCTGATTAAATGTAGTTCTTAATGCATTTAATACAGTATTGAAAAGATTACTCGTCGTTTATTGTTGCGAATAAAATTAAAAATTGTAATTTTTGTGAAGTCAAGAAAATGCTGGATCTATGGTATTGGGTGATCACTCAAGAAAAGATAATTAACGTGAAAAGACAATATGGTCATCCGTAAAACACCCAGATTTATTTCAAGAGGTTGGAAATTGAAAGTGGAGAAGGACAAAAACATCAAGAATTGTCTGATA
>JWZT01005187.1:58340-77157 GCA_000827895.1 Thelohanellus kitauei
TCATTAGGCGATATGAAACCTCGAAAGCATTGTGGCGTGAACCTTTTTAGAAATTATTTTTCTTAAAAAATGGAAATATGGAAAGGAATTTAGTGTATTTCATCCTTGTTAATTCAAATTAAATTTAGTGAGGTGCTCTTTCGAAATAAATTTTTAAAAATTTCAAATCTAGTTCATTCAATAAGATGGAAAATTCTGGATGGGAAATGTTGTAAGTACCTATTTTTACGAACTAATTTTATATGAGTTAATAAAGGTATCACTTCATTTAAATTACATTTTTATCAGAAAAAATTTGCGCGTTAAAAGTTTGAGTGCAAATTTCCACATTTTTTTTATAAATCAGATAATATTAATCCCAGATGCACGAAAAGAGATGTAGAGCCATGTTCACAAAAAATAAGGGTCCCGCTGTAGCCTTGTCTAATAATAACAGCTCGAAACTTGGTGTTTAGTTTATATAAACAGTCCCATGATTAAAATAAATGACATTCAGTTGATACTTTTGAGTTTCATGTTATTTCACAATGTTAATCTACTTTCCAAGACTTGTTATGCCGCTTTTATGGCCAATTGACATCTTTTATCCCAAAATTCAATGGCACAGAGCGTACTTTCAAATAATTCTGCAACATTGCTATGGTTGCTGGATCGTTTGCTTGTATTCTCGACATATCTGTTAATTTGTATTTTCTAAACTAATGCGTGACCACAGCCAATGTATTTCACCTGCATTCAACGTGGAAATAAGGTATACTACCACACCAACGCAGTTTCTCTCGTTCATAAACAATTATACACGTCATAGGAACAGTATCAGGCCTGACCATCATATTCGCAAATGTCGAATTCTATTTTTTTTGGGTAACTCATTTGACAAACTTAACGATTTTTGCGTGAAAGTTGTTACTATAGTTAACGCCCGCGTGATACATTTTATGTAAATATTGGGGAAAATCGATGTAGTAAGGGTACCTTTCAATATTTTACAGGTCCAGAGAATAAAAAATTATCCGCTCAAATAGGCCGCGCGCAACTATCGCACACTCGAAATACCCCAACGCATTTGTTGCGCACCACAAATATATCTGGATATTATTAACGAAAGTATGGGATTTCTGAGTAAAATGTTCTTTTTTTACTTAATTTTGTGATACGGACGTCGATATCATATCCTTATGAAAAAATGTTGACAATCAGAGTCTCAATATGCCAAAATACCGATAACAATACCCATGAATATTGAAGGTGCGAAATAAATACGTTTGGATTTGTTAGAATTTATTCAAAACTGAATATATTAGAAAAATATTCTCTTTTTTTTTATTTGTATACTTTAAAATAACCTCTTTTGTCGTTTCTACTTGATTCCAAACCAGGAACTCAAATTATAAGACATAAAATATAAATGTCCATTGATTATGTATAGGAGTATAATATACCGGGTTTTCATCCTAAACCGCACATGGGAGATATGCATATAATTATGTTTCAAAATGAGATAAAATAATATTCGTGTCATTTTACAAAAATTATTTTGTAGATTTCTGATGTGAAATTTAGACCAGATGTGTGCGGTTTAAGATGAAAACCCTGTATAGTATTTTCTTATCAACTAAATAATCCATTCAACCAATTAATTAAAGTTGCTACAAATCAAAAATTTCTTGCATGGGCAGGGTATTAAACATGTTATTAGTCATATTCTGAATTTTTATCTCATTACTATTTTCTCAAGACCAACTATAACCGAAAGATTGAGACTGATTTGTTGCCAAACACCAAATAAAATTGATAATTATAGTGAAGATGTTTATAACGGTTTAAAATAGGAAACAAAAGATGATGAAAAACACATTTTATGAGAGATTCAATTTTGATCTCATATAACTTCATATTCACTGAAAAATTTACCGCGTTTTAAGGAATTTTGCAGAACACTATTAAAATTTGTTGATTAGTTGCAAATTGGAAGGCTTTTACAAACCCGAAGCAACCTTTTTTTTCGCCACAATTAATTTTCGATCTTCATCAGAACAATATGGCTCTTTTGACGCTGGGTAAAATATCCAATATATTTATAACTAGTCATGTTTACATCTCCAACTTTTTTTGCCTCTATCCTGTGTTCGTTGGTTAACGCCATCATTTATCGGTTTGTAGTCATCAATTTCATTAATGGTTTTGCATCAACAGTGTATTTCGGAATATTTGAAATAGACTAAAATATCAAAGTTGATTAAAATGGATTTGTAATACCGCCCATGTAAGAAATTCTTTAATTTGGGATGCTTTATTAAATTGATTGCAAAGAGTATTAAGTAAATCGAAAAAAACGCTGAATAAGTGATTCAGCTAACCGCCGAACTCCTGCAAAATAATGAATCGGTTGAATATCTTCGATCGTTAATCGAGTCATGATAAATTTACGGAAGGATTATAAGTATGCTTTCTGGTAAATTTGTATTCATACCATTACTTTTAACTGATTTTTGGACAGATCAAATGTAACTCCAAACTCACATAAATCGGGTGTATCATGACAAAATGGAATCCATTCTACTTTCTTTTATGTAAAAATACCCGTAAGATCTCTTACTTCGGGTCAAATTATTTTTGATGATATTAGAAGCTGATTACACAATCTATTCTCCTTCAGTTATTGTCGATTGACAAAAAACTAAACCACATGCGGAAATTTTAAAATTTGTCAACACGTCATCATTTTTGTACAGATTAGATTTTTAATTTTCAATACACTTTCGGATATATTCTACGAGTGACAGAATTCGCCAATACATTAACGCAAGACGTCGAATGAGATTTTATGTTGCCAAAATTAGTTAATGCGTCGAACAGTCACGAGCTTTGAATCGTAATTTAACGATTAGATTCCGTAAAGAAATTCATAGATCCCAGATTTGTGAAATTTATGCATGTTTTTGCATGATCACTCAGCTTTTATTCAAAAAAAAAATACTTTAACAAGTGATGTTATCAACGTATATCAATTAAAAACATCCTTCACTTTAAGGTTTTGTATCGGAGATTCCTTACAGTAAATGACCGATACTGGAGCTTGGTTGACACTTTATATTGATTAGCGCAAATGTAAACATTTTTTAGCTGTCTAACAACCCGAACCAGGCTTACTTTAATAAATATCTGTTTTAACAAATAAAATTAGTCAGCATAGTAGCACCCCAAGCATGTTGTATCTCCTGTCAGCTGATAGTCACTGAAACACTTCTATTCTCGTTGGCTAAAACTGTATTAGATATTTATACCATAAGTCTATGTCAAAAATCGTTACCTCACACACCTCGCTGAAATATATGACATTTTTTACAGTAATCATAAATGGTTTTAAACTTCTTTGTATGCAGATATGAGTTATGGCAGTACATATGATATGATAATCACATATGCCCATTTACGCGCATATTCTTCGATAGAGATATCTTTAATGGTCAAAATATTAACATGTAATTGTGATCTTTTTGATATATTTGTGATATTTCCAGTTTTTGTTTATAGTAATGTAGTTTAGAGAATTCAGTTTCTGAGATGGATACCAATCCTCTAAAAAAACGAAATTCAGAATATTTTAATAAAGCTATAACATCCATAGAGAAAATGAAAGGGCGTCTGACATCTGCGCATACATCTTATAAGTCTTTTAATACTTCGGAATCACGATCCTCTATCGCAGGAAAATTAATCCGATGACGAATATAGATTCCGAGGACAAATAATGACAACTATGACCACCAACTAATTCCATTAATGCTACATATAAACGAAGATTCAGTCATCAGAGAAAGAAGCTGGTGGTTTAGAAGAGAAGCATGTGTATATGAGGTGTTTAAAGGTTATGACATAAGTATCATTCTGTAAATCCCTATTAACTGCTAAGTCATTATGTGCAATAGATTTCAGCCCAGATTATTGATTAAATACCCTAAATTATCAATCATCAGAAAATATTGTGCTCCGAACTTCACTCTATTTCGAAATAAATTCATAGCTGAGAATCCTGATCCTTAGAGTATGCTGAATTCTTGTTTTAATCTAACTTTACGCCCAACTTTCTGCGATCGAATTTATGGAACAATTAATCTGTGATTTAGCTGTTGCATCACTTATAGTTCACATGTTAAAAATGTTTGACTAAGAGCAGCGACATGCAACATATGGCCCGCCGGCCCAATCATTTTTTTTGTCAATCTCATGCATGAAGTAATTATGAATGTTACGAGAATCCACGTTCACTTACTTCTGATAAATTTATGGGATTTCAAATATTTTTAGCAGATATGGAAAGCTACAAGACTACATCTTATTTAATCCGGCCATTATGTGATTAAGTTTAATCATTCCGATTTATAAGACTAATTAGGTATTTTTTGTGAAAAAAACAGATGTATCGTCTATCAAAATTTCTTAAGCATAATATGAAACTGCATTATTAAAATTAATTGTTTTGCAACTTAATAAATCACCAAACATGCCTGTAATCCCAAAATCTGATTCCACAAAATATATATAATTTTAGGTGGTAAGAAAGAATTTCATTTATTAGACCTGGTTTAACATATCAAATAATTCTATATCATTTAATTTCAGAAATTCGGATATTTTGGCTGGGCTTGAATGAAAAACATTAATAAACTAAACATTAAATAACGACTCATAATTTAATTGCTTAATTTAACCTGGCTCTTGTTTTTAAGACCAAACCTTTTAATCGTCCCTTATCCGATCAATATTACCTTTAGTGGACTTAGAGCTAGCTTTTAGAAACCGAATAAGATCACAATTAGGGATGAAAGTTACAAAAAAGAATGTGGTATAAAACAATATGTTAAGAATATTAAAAAATGATATATCTTTACAAAGATGAACTATATCGCCGGTGTCCCTCAATTGCAAAGATATTGACAAATAAATACCCCATAGTTAAGTTAAATCACTAATAATTTACCGATAGTTATAGTGGCTTCCGATTGTCATCGAGACGAGTCTCGACGTCCATTTTAATCAGCATCGAGAAAATGTATCATATGGTCTATTATCGAGGTTCTGGGTACGGGTACAGTGGGTATTTCTTAGTTTTATTCAGTAAGCAAGATGGAAGTATATTAATTATCGCAGCCGTATTCATCTTTCTTCTGGTAATTTTAATCAAGGGCCTGATTTATTGCTTAAAAAAGTAAATTTGTCAAATTACATATTAGTAGCAATTCATCAGCAAATGTCCAGGTCGTTCAAGAGATTCGTTATGTAAATACCCTAATTCCCCAAGTGAATTCTTTTGAGCCCCCAAAATATGAAGAAATATATAACTGCCACAACGTTTCTATTTTTCCAACGCACTCTCAAGGTATAGGGTTCGAGGTAATTTTTGGTGACATAGAATGTACCAACTGCTCCATATGCGCCGCCGACTCAAACAGATGTTTGATTATGATACAACTTGATTTATCATAGTGATTTATTTTTGATTATCTATTTTCAAAAGACCAGACAAGCGTCTAGTACTATGTTGGTGGGTTTAAGGTGATAGCGATGGTTAGAACGCTGATATGATCGCCATAAAACGAGCAGTATCATATTTGTGAACTAGTCGTGTGGTAAACTTTACACAACATGATAGAACTAATTCCCAGTCTAGAGAATATTCCGATGTGTGTTATCCTACAAAATAAATTTTGTCTATTGACATGACTCAACGTTTCTGTATCTTTATTACAAAAAAGATTCATATATCATTTATCTGCTTGACCCTAACCATAATTTTTATAGAGGGCAGAGATTTAGTTATCTATGGTTCAAACGGCGGTTCGCAGGCTTTTGAAATTACATGGGCGATTAAAATCCAGAATTTGGTTCAGATAGCAGAGTTAAGGACATTTATCAATGATTTAATCGAAAGTAGTAATCGTGTCTGTAGTCAAAAGTATTATGTATCAACAGAAAGACAATATACTTTAAAAAATATAACCTGAACACCAGATATACGTAATGATTCCGAGACTCTGCGGATTATAGTATCGATCAATCATTTCTGTTTTACTGAGTAGCTTTGGTTCGTAACAAAAACACAATGTCGTGTTTATTACCTGAATCTAATAACTTAAATTTATGCGGTGTGCATTTATTCAAATGATGATAATATTGTGGTAATTTTCAAACTGTTTCATGCCATTCATTGTCTTTATTCGTTGATATGTTTGGCTTGACTTACTGACACCAACTAGCAGGTAGATGATAAAAATTGCCCTCGAGCTCATGTTATTTCTTCTTGTAGTGGTACAACTATCAGGTACATTCCGAATCAACAGAATATCTGCTTACAAACAATAAAAAATCATTCTCTCGATTTTGGAGGTGAGAAAACTGTTTGTTTAATCTATCAGGGACACAAAAGCATCCACAGATTAGTATTAGTCTCACATCTAACACTGGTTTCAGCGATGGATTTCAAGCTGAATTTAAAGCAAGATATCACATCGCAGTTGGATGATTTGGACGATCTTGGAGTGATTAAGCGGTAGACTGTCGAGCAGAGGGTTTCCTGACCGTAGTTGGCCATCCCTCTAGATGTCCGTTCTATGGTTACTATGGTTATGAAGGCTTTGGAGGAGAGGGAAGGCGAGGGGAACGACCCCTACGGCGACCTCAAAAAGGCCATAATTGCAACCGTTAGACAAGTTTCTGACAACGCTTCCGGGTTTGAACGCTTCCTGAAAGCTACGCCCAATGAACAAGAAAATTGGATAACGTATGGAGAGCATCTGTTTCTGTGCCTCAAGCAACATAACCGAACCCTAGAATACCAAAATACCACCAATATGGTTAGATAAAAACTGCTCTAAGACCTTCCAAGCAGCATGCGTCGAGACATATGACCCCATTTAGGATTTCAACTGCGGCAGTTAACGCCCATTAGCCAAAAGGCCACGGAAGAGGAAAATCAGGAATCACAAGAGCGTGTAAATGCCGTTGATGATGATAATTATATCAATAACCTCGTTGAAATCCTGAAGTCCACATTTTTACAGCCCAAACGACCAACGACTGACCTAAGAGAAACAGCCAGAACACCGCCTGTTTGTTGGAATTGTGGAAAATTAGGTCACATCCAAAGTCTTTGCAGAAGAAAACGAAAATCATTAGAAACCGAGCAGGGGCGATCTGAGATGAACCGGTACAGGCTGTAATAAGATTAGATGGAGGAAGAAAAATCAGTGGACTAATCCAACCAGGTTCCCCAATCGCCGTAATAAATTCTACATTCGTTTAAGTCTACTTTTCCGTTCATTCAAACCATATGTCTTCTGCTAACGGGTCCCGCTTAAATATTCTTGGAACGTGCCTTCTAGATGTTTTGATCGATGAGAAATGGGGCGCTAGTGAGTGAGCCGTCTGCAATGACTTGGCATTTGATGCCATAACCGGATAAAACACCTTATATGAAACCTAAGCATTCGGTTCATTCGAATGTGGAAAACCATATATTCGATTAAATGTTAAGAGTATTTTTGACTCTTATTCAAAAACAGGGCACTCCTCGACGTCAAAATAGGCCTTGCTCTATGTGATAGACCAAAAGTCAGAAATGTTCAGCTTGTATATCATTTCCTGGAATGTTTTCTCGTTCAAAGTACGACTAAGGTCAAACTACAATCTTAGAGCATCGAATTCTAACAAAGTCAGAGAAAATGCAAGTTTTGCGGTGCTATAGAAATCCCTTATGTTATGGACTATTTGCAAGAACTTAGCTTGAGCAGATGCTGTCTCATGGTATCATTAGGAAGAGCGCGAGTAATTTCCATTCAACTATCACGTTCGCTAACAAGAAAGATGGGGGTAAAAGACTGTGCGTTGATTTTCGACAAGTTAATGAGCACATTCTTAGAGAACAATATCAACTGCCTCTGATTGAAGAATTAGTAGATCGTATGGACGGATCTTTGTATTACTCTGAGAATCGCCTGTCATCTGCGTACTGGCAAGTCCCCATAATTGGAAACGACAAATATAAAAAGGTCTTTTCTGTTGGTCCTGGATGGGGAATATATGAATTTAACGTCATACTCTTTGGTATAAATAAAGCTGGGCCACCTTTCAAAGGCTGATCGATTAAATATTTGATTGTCTTTCATATGTTTACGCTTATCTGGACGACATAGTCGTATTTTCTAACACCTGGGCTGATCATTTATTGCATGTAGGTAAAGCTTAAACGGAATCAAGAAAGCAAACATAATAATCTCTAGCAACAATTGTGCGTTCTGTTTTAATGAATTAATTTTTTTGGGATATGTCATCGACGCCTCAGGCATAAAATTTCTGCTGAGAGAACAGAGGCAATCATAAAATTTTCGAAACGGCAAACCGAAAAAGAGCTCCAAAGATTCCTGGGAAGGTGCGTAAGTTACCAAAAATTGGAGCCTAAACTCTGCCGAGATTTGCATACCACTCAATAAGCTAACCCCATCTAACGCAGTCTACAGATTGACGGAAGTTTAGAAAACATCCTTCGATCGGTAAAAGAACCATCTTTTGAACCTACTAAAACTTTCGGTACACCGACAAAATAGCGACCCGACAAAATAGCGAACCGACAAAATAGCGAACTGACAGAATAGCGATATTAACAAACTGTGAACAGCCGAGTGACTGTATCGACCTGAGAACATGTACTACATATAGAGGGTTTCCATCCATTATCGCACAGCTTCCGTTTCATTTCGCACATCAGTAAAATTCAGTTTTGATGTTTACTGTAGTGTGACGTTACAAATGTGGACTTTACAGAGAAATGTGCATTCTTTTTATAACAAATCTTGGAACACCATGTAAACTTTTTTGACAAAACCCGCATATTTTTGGAGGCAAAAAATCATAGGCCTATCTAAACACGCCTGCGCGAAATCTAAACGCTATTTTGGTTATTTCCATTTATTTCATCATACTAATTGGTATATTTTTGAAAACAGTATTTGGGCGGAATAAATTTTGACTACCCGTAGAAATGTGAATACCGTTTTCAATGAACACAAAATTAAATTTTTGATACAAGTCATAATTTCGGGGGCTAAATACAATACCGCGAACTAAACACGCTTGCGCGAATATTTTCACTACTTTCATGAGGTATATTTATTTCACAATTGAAGTGTATACGCCTCGGAACAGTGGTTATCATTTACCCAAATTGTTGTCTAAAAAATTACTTTAAAAATGATTCATACATTACAGAAGTAATTTTGATCGACATATGAAGAAAAGAATTTCGATCGGTAGAAAAAAGTTTAAATCCCGTAAAAATAATATAAGTGCAGCAGTTACTATTTGTATTTCCTGCCTATAATAATTTTAGAAGGCAAATAAATACCGACTAATACAACACGCTGACGAGTTTTGAAAATAGAAACTCAAATTTAAAACTAAAATTAAACTTTTATACGTGACCAGACAAAATAGCGAAATTTATATTACGTTGACAAATAAAATAACTATTATCAATTTATTTATGGTTTAACCAGTGAACAAAACAAAAATCTCATCAAATGTGAACCACTTGAAGTATAAAATAATATTTAATTTAGATGTTAATATTATGTGATACCGCACGGAGGTATTCAATTAGATCACGACCTTCATATGTCGGAAGAATCGCAGCAAGTCGTCTTGATAGTTGGATATATTTTGATTTACTGGCTGGCTGTGTGTTAATACCACTTGATATTCGGCTTATTGTTTGCTCCGCCAAATCTTGCTCAAAGCGGAAATTCTCAATTAATTTATAAATAGTAGGATGGTGGCATCCGACAGAGGACTGGAACGCATTATGCCAACCTTCGACTGAATTATTCGTCCGCGGCAAGCCATCAGCAACACGTCCTCGCATGTTCCACATTGAAATGGGAAACAACGGGTCATCTCGTCGATTTCGTCTCATCCGACCAATGTAAGTATCCTCCCAATAATTGTATAAATTATGTAGATTCGCTGGTCTACTTTCGCTTAATTCATCAAAAGCTGTCCCCACATCTTCCGGAGGAATGAAGCTTAATGCTATGAGCATTTTCGAATAAAGCTTCACATTTTCGTCATCTCGATATGAATTAGTTAAGCCCTCCCTTTGTATTCTGCGCCATAGTGATTGCCCAAGATGAAAAAGACATCCATGCACTGTCGAATTAGGAAACGCGTTCAATAATGCGTTCATGCATCCTTTTTCGAAGTCGACCATGATGCTCATCGGGGATAGGGATGGTCGCAGTTCCACAACCCTTTCGAAAACACGCTCATAGTCAGCCTGTGTTTTTTTCCCCATGAGCACATAAATCAATGGGATGACTCGATTATTAACCAGGGCATGTATTGTAAAGACTTGGAGGAATATTTCAGGGGCAATCTTGAATGTTCCATCCATAAACCAATGCGGATTATTCTCCAATAATTGTAAATTATTGGAGGTGCCAAACATGAACATTCTGTTTGTGTCCTCATTACCCGAGTCCCATAGAAGAAAATTTTGTGAACGTGTGGTGAGTTTGAGCTCTTCAGGAAGAATGATTTCCTGTACGGTATTCGGCCTCGAATTATTGACATCAGGCCTCTTTCGTTTCCTTTCGATTGTTCGTTGACTTGCTATATACGATGGCAAAAAATTGGCTGCTTCCAGTGTGACTCCCACTGAGCTGTTAACGATGATTTGTCGTGGCTTTTCTACACCATATTTAGCTCGTTCGCGTATGTCAGCCTTTATTTTTTCGCTTTCGTTTTTTGCTGTGTCTGGAGCGTGTTCGTGTTCACTAGTTATTTGCACAGTCCCATCCGTTTTCTTCTTAAGTCTGCCAAGACACTCGCTTTTCACGCACCTCCACAATGACGATCCATCTTGATTTAATTTGTCCCGTCTATATCTGAATCCTCCACATAGTATTTGCTCTTTTCCTTTTTGTGATTTTATGATGTCCATGCCGTCAGTCAACTATGTATTGAAGAAGAGCAGGCTCAGGATAATAACTAAGAAGACTTAAGAATTAGATTAAACCTTATCTTATTACCATCATTTCTTTAATAGTACGTGTTATTCAGTTGGAATCTAAGTGCATTAAAATGATACAGATTATATATACATACCGGGGTTTACATTTAAAACAGTGAACGGGAGAATAGAAACCATGACCAATGAAGATCAAACCTGTAAATCGTATCAATCAACTGTTAATTTTTAAATAATACTACATTGGATTAACAATTCTCTTGCATAAATATTAATTTTAAATTGCTTAAAGATATTGTTTATCGCAAAATTCGATTACCTATTAGTTGGGTTCGAATGAATGGTTGGGAAGCTGTTTAGTAGCAAACTCCAATTATTTGAAAATAATAATTGGTGGTATTGAAAACATATCGTGATGATTGCGTTGACAAAAAAATATTTGATGGACCAATGTAACTCAAGTTAACATACGAAATGTGGTAGTTGGTAGTACAAATGATGAACGAAAACAGTCTAATTTGAGAACGAATGGCTAACTATGCGGCTAAGGTATTAAGGTATTTGCGGCGGCGCAGAAACAAGATATAAACGACTTAGCACATAGATTATTTTTATTAGTTTTTGTCGTCATTCGATTACGCAACAAAAGCATGTGCCAATTTGTGAAAGAGAGGAAGAACCGTTTAAATGAAAGCGCTACTAGAGTTTGGAGATAGGTTAAAAGTCCATGGTCTAAATATAAAATGACTCGCCATATACCCATAAAAACCATTTTTTAAATCCATGACAGGAAGTTTTATCCCACGTAAAAAATTCAATTGGTGAAACATGTTATCTAACGCCAACAATGACCTTACTTAACGAATGATGTCTTCCTGTTTTTAATTTAATACTTATACCCACAAAAATTATTGCCTATATTCAGAGTTTCTTATAGAAATGCTTAAACCAGGAAAATACGGCGAGAGCAACAAAAATATTTTTTAATGCATTTTATGTTGCTTATTCGAAAAATGTTGTTTTTGATTGTCATGGTTTAAGTAAATGGATTCAAAATCCAGTTTCTCAAGCAATTTTAGCCAGTAAATTGAAGATTTTTCCAGTAAACGCTTGAGTTATGTGAACTAAAACACTAATAATAAATTGCCAAGTTTCTTCAGAAACTAAATCTTAAAGAAATTTAAATTAATTTTATAATTGAGAAATTTTCCGTAAATATACTACTGGGTTTTGCATTTTAAAATGGATTTTTTCAGGATTCAATTTAGAAATCTTTGAAATGTATATATATATGGGACGAAACAATGACTTATTTCCTTCCATTGTCATTTAGATAAAATGACTGTTAGATCAACCTTTCACAATGACTGCTGTTCTTTGCATGAGTGACTTGCACACGAGTTTACACCATTCTTGATGTGAGTTGTTAGTTTTTCTGCTTTGTATAATCTCTTATAGAGATAGATTGTAGTTTGGAAAACATCTCCCCAGAATTGAGAAACAAACTAGATTCGGTTAATTATATCTGGAATGGAAATTGGCTATAAAAGTCCGCATTAATAAGGTCAGCCTTACGCCGAATATAACAAGAATAAACTCACCTTACCTCCTAAGTAATTGTCGCTGATTTTATGAATTTAGATTAAATTTGGGAATTAAATCGAGAAAACAATCTTTTTATCAATCCAAAAACATATATAGACAATAATTAACAATTTCAATTGTCTCGGTAAAAGATTTTGAATGCATATCATGGTAAACCACATATACACGTGAGGTTCTTATGGCCCGTAAGGCGTGACCGCTAATTGTGTAGACATTCAGAATTTTTCCGAGTCGTTAATTGGTTGCTAATCAATTATATGCAATAAAGTACATTTTAACGGATCATACAGTCAATCGGGGTTTTACAGATTTCTAATATCGTAATTTGGTCGGTGAACATCTTTGATGTGTTACGTTACTTTCATTATTTAAGTTTTGATGTCACGGAACTGGGGTTGACATTCAAAAATTGAGGTTTCCATCCTTTTATGTATTTCTTTATAAAAACAACAAGGACCAAAATAATAAAGTGAAATAAGGATAAGTTAATTTTGGAATACGTAAACTCATATTGATTAAATCGTTTATTGATGATTTGTCACAGGATAATGAAGATCAAAGCCATCATAAAAGTTTAATTTTAGTTTTAAATTTGAGTTTCTATTTTCAAAACTCGTCAGCGTGTTGTATTAGTCGGTATTTATTTGCCTTCTAAAATTATTATAGGCAGGAAATACAAATAGTAACTGCTGCACTTATATTATTTTTACGGGATTTAAACTTTTTTCTACCGATCGAAATTCTTTTCTTCATATGTCGATCAAAATTACTTCTGTAATGTATGAATCATTTTTAAAGTAATTTTTTAGACAACAATTTGGGTAAATGATAACCACTGTTCCGAGGCGTATACACTTCAATTGTGAAATAAATATACCTCATGAAAGTAGTGAAAATATTCGCGCAAGCGTGTTTAGTTCGCGGTATTGTATTTAGCCCCCGAAATTATGACTTGTATCAAAAATTTAATTTTGTGTTCATTGAAAACGGTATTCACATTTCTACGGGTAGTCAAAATTTATTCCGCCCAAATACTGTTTTCAAAAATATACCAATTAGTATGATGAAATAAATGGAAATAACCAAAATAGCGTTTAGATTTCGCGCAGGCGTGTTTAGATAGGCCTATGATTTTTTGCCTCCAAAAATATGCGGGTTTTGTCAAAAAAGTTTACATGGTGTTCCAAGATTTGTTATAAAAAGAATGCACATTTCTCTGTAAAGTCCACATTTGTAACGTCACACTACAGTAAACATCAAAACTGAATTTTACTGATGTGCGAAATGAAACGGAAGCTGTGCGATAATGGATGGAAACCCTCTATATGTAGTACATGTTCTCAGGTCGATACAGTCACTCGGCTGTTCACAGTTGGTTAATATCGCTATTCTGTCAGTTCGCTATTTTGTCGGTTCGCTATTTTGTCGTGTCACCAAACTTTCATACATTAACAATGGTTCTAAACGTAATTTGAAATGTGACGCTTCGTCAGAGGCTCCGTGGTTTCGTTCTGGTACAGGCGATAACTCTGAACAACCAATATCATTTAGGAGTAGAGCCTTGAGACCATAAGAAAAGAACTACAGCATAACAGACCGTGAAATTTTGTCAATCGTTTACGCTACCAAAAGATTGCGGCATTACTTACTTGGTCAAATTTTACGATTCATACGGACCACAATCCAAATACATATCATGAAAACAAAGGATAGTCATGGTGGTAAAACTCGTTGGCTAGCGCATTTATCACAGTTCGAATTCGATATCATGTACATTAAAGGGAATGAAAATAATGAGGCTGACTCCCTGTCCAGAATAACACTCTTGTTAACAACAACCGATTCTAAAAAACTAATCATGGTACAACAACAAGATCACGACATCCAAATTATCAAAAAAATGCCACTAGGCGAACGCTGTGAAATTCTGAAAGAAAATGCCGCCAAGCAATGTAGAAACTAGAAAAGATATTTGTAAAAGAGGATATGCCGTACTTTAGGTAAAAAAAAACAAGGAAATATTCTCTTTAAAGCTCCAGAAACATTAAAAAAACAGAGATTTCCGAACGCTATCATACCGTAGATGCTGGTCATGTATATGTCAGGAAAACACTTAAACTAGTTATCCAAAAATATTTTGCCGAATATGTTTGAATCAATATGTCAAATCGTGAGCGAGTGCTATTCCTGTATTAAGGACAAGATTCCAAAAGTTTTCAGAGCACCAATAGTGACAATCGAACCGATCATACCTTTCCATACATGGGTTTTCGATTTTATTGGACATTTACTAGAGACATCTATTGGTAATAAATATACTTTTTGGCTGTAGATCAGTTCTAAAAATGGCCCGAAGCATGACCTTGCGTATCGGCTACATCCGCGGTGGTGATGCGGTGGTGATCCAAGCAATAAAGGATATATCTTCCAGATTCGGAATTCGTTTAAGAATTCACTCAGGTCAAGGTTCACAATTTACTTCAGGCGATACAATAAAAAATTGCAACGAAATGGGAATCGAAAAGTCTCAGGCAACAGCTAAACACGCTGAGGGTAACGGTCTGGCGGAACGCAACGTTCAAGTTCTTAAGCAAAAACAACAGAAAATCTGCCAGACCTCGGATGATTGGGACCAACAAATTCCTTTGCATTACTCCGGATCCGGTTGTCGAGTTGCACATCGACTCCGGCAGCTCCAGCTGAAATTGTTTATGGCCGAAAGCTTCGATGTCTATCGGATACCAGGATTAGCATCGAAAATATTACCATCAATATGTTATGACTACAGAGGCTTTACTGTTGGGAGAGAATCGAATCACCTGGGAAAACTAGACATGGCAGGACACAATTCAAAGGATACTATGATAAGAAAACGAAAAACGTATCTTGGGCAGTAGGTGACCTTATCGTAATCAGGAAACACTCAACTAAAGGTTTAGAACTCCCATCTTATGGTCAATTCCAAGTAATGCAGATGCACTATCCCACGTATCTCATAAGATCGATTGACAACAGTGATCGCAAATTTCGTATCCACCACAATAGAACAAAATTATATGAAAAAGTCAAAATTCCTGAGTACTCGAACGAGAACATCATCGAGAAAGAAAATTCCACCTTGCCTTCAACAACACCACTGAGACGATCGGCCAGTACAAGGAGGATTCCATAAGAAAATATTGAATTTTATCCTGAATTTTACCCTAGCTTCCTAAAGGGGTGAGGTATGTCAGGGACATAAACACATGCACAGATTATTAGTCTTATATCTTACTATAATCGTGTACATTTTTTCATTGAACATTTTCTTTTCTCTTATTTGTCATATCTATTTTTCTGATTGAAATTAGAAAGAAAGATTTGGTAGGCTTCTAAATAATGGTAAATTCAAACATTTTGATTGTTGCATAATATACTTTTAACTATTTGCTACCAAGTGTACTAGGCTGAGTAACTTTGCGGCATTTCATGGTCATAAAAAGGCCAGAGATATATGTTCTGTTAGAATATGTGGTACCATTAACTTACTTGAAACCACTTGCCATTTCAAATTCGTAATATAGCAGAGTAGCATAGATAGTGCTTTTGAATGTAACGCCTAAAAATGGTACTGTTATGATTAAGCGAGACTTCTCGCACGTCTCTCTGTAGTCGACATTTAGTGAGTTATAATCGTGAATTTAAAAAGAATAATAGATGTAAACGAATCTCAAAAATTATCATGAATGAGATAAAATATCTCTACGATTTCATACCAATCGTTAAACCCGGAATTTAGAAATCAAATTGTAGAATTCGTTGCCCATTTCTATCCCATGAATCTATGAAGAAGAGCAAAAAAAACTCTTTTTTATGATATCGTATCTTTGTCGACGATGACACAATGCAGTTTAGATTGAAAGCTGATTCAGTAAAAAAAACCAGACTTTAAGTATGTGATAGTTACAACAATCATAGCCTAGCTAGGGTTGTGGTTCTGATTTAAAGGCTCTCGCATTCACCAGACTAATCAAAACTCACACTATAGATGATGGGCTACTGTTGCCGGCAGCCAAAGATATCGTTCGAGTCATGATGAGAGCACAATTTTAGGATAAATTGCATGCAATTACATATCTTACAACACTATTCACAGGTAACAGCAGGAATGTTAGCTGATATACTTGATAGGATAATTCAGGAAATGAAATCTGCTCCACTTCCACAATTCAGTATTGATTTTAACAAATCCACAGACTGCAAATTGTTCACAATTATTTGTTTAGTGGATACATCTGATGCTGATATTAAAGTTATTTCTTTTTGCAAACTTCTTTAATCAACTTCTACGGAACGTGATGTACGTGATGTATTTGAAAAAATTGCTTCGTTCTGAGAAATGTATAAAATCCGTTGGGAAAATATTTGTAATATCTGTATGGATGGTGCTCCAATTACGCTAGTATATGTGTCAGAATTTCAAATTCAGGTTATAGAATAAGCTATCGTAAGTTTTTTTAACGCAATGCATGAATCGAGGACAAATATTATCAACCAAGACACTCTGACAGGAATTACTTGTGTAAATGAACAAATATTATTATGTGAATTTTGTAAAATAATTTTCGATAATCATCGACTGTTTTTTAAAATTTCTAATGAGTTGAATGCATCCAACATACTCTTCTTTTTGATACTGAATTGGAATGGTTGTCAAAACGACAATTTTATTACAGTGTTATATTTTAACTACGTGAGGAAATAAATCACCTTTTTAATCAATAGATAAATCTGAGATTGACGTACTTTGTGGCGATGAAACAGATGCAAAAATATTTATCTTGTGGACATCATTGACTCCTAGAAGGAAATAAAATTGTTCCAGAAATGACAAAATGTAACATGGCGCGTATATCTGAAAACGTTAGATCATCAAGACGAAACATCAGCTTTCTCAAACAATTGAATGAAAATAAAATTTACATGTCGTCAACCCTCTGTGTATATTATGAGGAAAATACACATGAACGTATTAAATGAAAATGATGATAATTATTGTGAAGTAACGTTTTCTTATGCTTGCGGGGAAAATTCATGATATTTTCAAATCTTACTGACATTCCTTTGACGCTAGAAAGATGTCTCTATGCTATCAACGTGAAGTTGTTGCGAGGCACACAAGATGAGTTTATTGAGCTCGTTAATTGCGTAGCGCAAAATCATTTGAATATCCGTTGAAAATTTTTTGATAAACTGTTAAGAAGAAAATTTGTCACGTTTTGTCTGAGACTGTAAATTATTCTTCCAATTTAAATCACATCTTTATGATACTAAGTTCTCTAGCCTTTCATTTCTTAAGTCTAAATATAGAAGTTGAATTGATGCAGACGATTAAATCCGTTGTGCTGTTGCAAAAATTGCTGAATAAATTCCTGAACCTTTGAACACAAACAAGCTCGACGTTAGCACAGACGGTGGTTTTGTTGCAAATGCTGATACAACCAAATTTAAGCCATGAAGTTCCGATTGTTTTCGAGGCTTCGCTACCCATTTCCAATTAGAGCATAAATATACAGTATGAATCTGATTATTACGCGATTAGAAGAGTTAATAATTCACCTTATAAATATAATTCTTTTAATTACTATAAGAAACATATCTCGCATAAAAATAATTTCATAGTGTCGTCATTAGACCTTAAGCTTCGGTTTCTAAATATTAACTGACATTCTGCATTTCAGATATTAATACAAGGATTAGATCTGTAAATTTACCAATATATAGCTATTTAGGCATGTCATACAAAAATTTATAATCCGGGGCGAACCATTATGTGGTAATGATAAGTGGAATTAAAAGGTCGTGGCCTGAAAAACGGTTGAGAACCAGAACGTTCAAAGAACAAAACAGATAAATCTGGAACGATTGGTATAAAATTATGGATATAAGTACACTCAGATGTACATTTTATTTCATACAATCATAATTTTTTAATTTTTTGATGTTAAGATATAATAAACGGTGTCAAGACACGACTTAGCAAGACATTTCTTAGCACGAAATGTCTTCGCAATAAATTTCTAAACATGGTATTCTCTTTTATCCTAATTTTCATCATTTTTCCTGTTTCAGTCAACTCCGCAAACGTGCACAGCTTCGGAACCGAGAAAACGTGCAGCTAAGTTGATGTGCTCATAACCGGTGTTAACC
>JWZT01005187.1:80905-93444 GCA_000827895.1 Thelohanellus kitauei
ATACAATGTAGACATAAAAAAATGCAAAACTCAAATCAAACGCATGAGTTTGTGGAAATTGCTCAAAGTGTGTTTATTAAATATTGAATGATGGGAAATGTCACTTGATAGATGTTCCAAAGCAATATGTTAAGTCTTCAGCAGAAGATGTGAGAGGATTCGACTTATCTGAAGGTATTTTATAACCATTTATTGCAGTGAACAACACTCTACAGCTCGAAAAATTTTTTAATGAAAAATGGGTTTGCAATACAACATAGCAGGAAATGTTGTTTAAGTGTTTCCAATTATATCTAATAAAAAAAACACTGGAGTTAAGCACCCGGAAAAAACAAAATTTCTCTCAAATTTAGAAATTTAATTGCTAAAATTGTTTTGGAACTAATTACATCACATACAACAGTATCTTTTTCATTATGATGGGGTACTACATGTGATGCTGTGAGATCATTTCAGTTTGCATACAAGTTAAACAAGCAAACGATTTCCCGATAGACAGCGATTCGTTATAAGCAGTATATATCAGATTTTCCTGTTCGATTAAAACAGGGATTTGGTCCTCAAATACCTGGATTAACTAAATTATAAGAAACAGTCCATCAACCGCAAATCGATAATATGCTGAATAAGTATAAGTACTCGGAAACATGAAAATGCCAGACTGGAGCTAAATTGACAATTTAATATCATAATAAATGCTCTTGAATAAAAAAATTATACTTTTTGTACTTCAATTTCGCCATATTAGGCCGTTTTAAAATATTGAGTGTTCCATTTAAACAGTAAAATGTAAATAAATTAAAACTTGAAAATATGTAAAATTAAAAAGAGAGTTCAGATACAATTCAAGCTTTGGTTGGTAACTTAAAATTGTATTTTTATGACCTTATTTATTACAACTCAATCCTATTGAGTTACTGTTTTCGAAATGTAAGCATATTAACAAAGCATCTTCTACATCGGCAATGGGGGATGGATTCTCGTATAAAAAGATGATTTGAAGCAATATTAGGCAGTAAGATTGTTTAAGATAAGTAAGAGAGTCCCTCCGATATTTATCAACATATTCAAAGGCTTGTATTTTACCTTAAATTTATTGTAATGATATATTGTAAGTCATAATGCATTTAGATTTAGATGGCGAACTGAAACGTTCGATATTTGGCAACGCTCAGATTATGGAAGAATTGAATTACAAAAAGTGCAATAAACTTTATTATTTTACTTTTCTTTCACTATGTTTACTGTCTTTGGACATACAATCATACATAGAAGAGCATAAACCAGGTATTAAAACAAATTTAATATTTGAGATGAGGCATATTCTATAGAAATATTATCATGGGAAACATATGGCGATCATCTGGGATATGACGAGTATAAATTATGATTGGATAGAAAAATATGTCCCATAGCCAAACTTGAAAACAACCCCTTAAATTTTTATTAATAGAATGAGAATAAATACAACCAGACACTACTTCATTGTTGAGGAATCGGTTGATCTATGCATTTGTTTGATGAACATATAAGATGAGATCCCTCGGTGTCACCTGATAAAACATGGTATTAATATTCTAACGAATTCGTGAAATTTTATTTTGATACAAACGGATTACTCATTTTTCTTTAAATTCTACGAAACTGGAAACACATGCATGATTAATGTGGAAATGCCATAAAATAATATTTCATTAATTTTCAAAAAAAAATTTCTGTTACTTATGTACGATATGGGATAAAAAACCCAGCTTATCGTAACTTTCATTTATGGGAATTTTACATTGATTTAATATTTACTAACTAGTGTCGACATAAAATTCGTATAATTTTACTTGAGCATATTAAGGGACAACCCGTGTTCCAAATTCGACTGTCACAACCATTTGAATTCTGTGATATGTTTTGTCATTTAAGGAGATATTCTACGTTCTAATGGGTCAAAACCCACACGAACTTCTACATGATCTCATTTTTTATCAAATCATAAAGGTTACAACAAGTGATGATCATGTGATGATTATAAATAGATACTCTTAGGATCTAAGAAAACGTTAGATAAATAGGACTCTGAGAACAAGGTTGTTGATAAAATTAAAAAGAAACATATTCTGCGTTCTGTGTTTATGGCGCCATCATATTTTTTTGACAAATTATGAATATAACGGTTGTAACACAAAGTTGGTCTTGCTGGTGTTTACGAGCAAAATCATAGTCAATATTTAACGATTTGATTATATCTTTCTCATCATAATTACGAAACAAAATAATACTGCAAAACTGGACATTTTTTGCGCATTGTCTGTTAGGCGTCATATTATGAATGACTACCTGTGTGAGTTTGAATGTAAAAATTGTACCTGGCATTTATGAGTCAAAAATAGTGAAATAAAACACTATCTAGACTGGAAGATCGAGAGAATTTTTGTGACTCCCTGTTGTAACTCTATCAAAAATGACAAAATGCCTTAATAAAGGATATAAACAGAATTCAAGTTTAGAAGTCTGCCATTTGATTTATATGATTGCGCATCTTAGAACGATGGTTCAAAAATTAAAGAGTGGATGATTAATTGCGAGCAGTGATTGAAATTAAAGCTCTGGCTTTTTCAAGAAGGAATATCATATCATTTATTAATAGGCCGAATTCCTGAGTAGAAGACCAGGATTTCCAAAAAACAAACAGCAGATTGTGAAACCATATTCTATTGATCAAAAACTCTATTTATTTTAGTCATCACAATGATCGGACTGATGAGAATTACTTGATATTACCTGATCATCACTTGAAATCTCTTCATACTCAGTTTCTTGATTATGATCTTCTTTGAAAATATTTTCCAATATATGTATAGCCAATAGTCGAAACGAAGTATCAGGGCAAGTTTGGATATTTTTAATGCATTCGAGCACTATATTCACAAACCTCGGACCTCCTGATTCTTTAACCTCCTGACACATGTATTCTCGGTTATTGTTAGCTGAATAAAGCTGATAATTAACGACACAATACACGAAGTAAAATTAAAACAATTTACCGAACAACCTTAACCATGTAATGGGCTCGACATTTCAAAAAGTTTCTTATAGAATATAACACTTTCGATTCCACAAATGGTTTAACCTCCTATTAAAAACTAATACTTCTTGATATGTCATTCTCTGGATGAAGTTGGAAACGAGCCAAGCTGCTTCATGCCTTACTCTATATTCTCCTTCTTCGAGGTCAACTATTATTTGTTGAAAAGTATTCAAAGAGAACAATTTCTAAATTTTTTAAAACCGTTAAACACGCATCTGAGAAAGTGTACCTGCTGAAATGTTAGAAAGTACAAAATATATTTGCTAGTAATTTGAAAAATGTACTGTCTTTATGTTCGAGCTTTTTGTAGGCAACAACGGCTTCAAATGAACAGAAGATCCATGATCCAGGAGGTATTGAATGTGCTTGTCTTCAATGGCTGCAATATTGCCAAGCAAGCGCAGTGTGCAGTACTTAAATTACATTAAGAAAAACGGAAAATTTTCTAGAAACGCCTAAAAACGTAAATTTTGTCAACAAAACCAGATGTGATTAGCAGCGACACGTGATTGGAACTTGAATCAGCGAGATAAACAATTGACGTGAATACATCGTCATGAATATTTTCATCTGTGTTTGTTAAAAGAACGTCAAGAATCAGTATGATTTGTGGCACATTCTCAATCGGAACGTCGATTTGCTTCCTTGTACAGATGTTTATTAGCATCCAAGAAGTATCTTTATCACAGGAATCTGTTATGTTCGCATTCAAACCGATTTATAATGCAGACACAATGGTTGATTTAAAGCAGAGAGAAGATTTAAACTCAAAACGAATTCCCGCGCTATTGGCCCATCTGCGATAATGTTAGAAAGTGCCCAGATTGATTTCTCCACCAATAAAGGGTTTTGGTCACGTAGTAATAAGCACAATACCGTGATTACAGCTGGTTTAAGGGTAAAACTTTACATTCTTTGATGAGGAATAAGACATGATGAGAATCACCACTGGCAAAATATGCTAAAGCCCACGCAGCATCATACTTGACATCAGTCCTTTGTACACAATAATGCAAACATTTCGCCGTTGATTAAATGGGAAACCAATATTTTAACAATATTCAACCTGGATAAAATTTAAGATTACTCCAACAGTTTGTTGAGATACAATTCGTGCTTAGAGCATAGATGGAGACTGATGTTTAAAACCGCATTATGCTACATCTCGATTGGGGCTGGCACATTCCTGGAGAAAATAGATTATTACCTACACTAATTTTTCGACATGCTCAATCTTGATTTAATTCAAATGTCACAGATGGGATAATATACCGATTAAATTTATCGATAAGTGGGCAGTGATTGTTATTTCTTCTCATCAGAATCTTCCTAGGTTTATTCTGCTCTTTAAAATCTCACACCTCTGACGAGACGACGTTTTGGCTAGGTAGACCACTTGGAACCCGCTGGTTTGAAAAAAATGTTTAATACCGAATCTCTTCCCTCATCTGAAGATAATATAGTAGAAGCGAGATTCAGATAGTCGTTTTTCATCGTTACAATGTCGTTTAAGTTCGTTGATCGGCGAAAGAGCATTGACGTGGCCACTTCGATATAATCCATAATCATTTAATTTGTCATCAAAGATTCAGAATGTTACAGATTTATTATTTAATAGGATAAATTTAAACAAGACTGAACTTATATGTACTTATCAACCGTTATTGATGACGCGAAGGTTTAATTATATTCTAATTAATTATATTTGATCTGTCAATACGATATTGAATGGCCAACTAATTTACACTAACCATCACTTAATCGGTCGCCCCATCCTTGTCACTCACAATGAACATCATTGAATTAGTGCCCCTCGTCGTTTATGCTGATAGGATTTTATCCAATTTTTTTGAACAAACGCAAATATCGTAGGTCATATTTCCTCTTTTATACTGAGGTGCTGGTTTTTAGAGTAATATTCTGGCTTCAAATTTTGAATGATTATGATTTAACTAGAATCATGATGTAAATTTACTTAAAAATATACCTTTTGAATAGTTTTTGGCAAAAAATGATCTTAAACGATTAGAAATAAACTTTTATATGAAAGGAAAATAACAATTTGTTCATGTGTTATAATTTGGAATTTGGTTTAAATATCCTTAGATAACGACAAATAACCATCTGGTGAATATCATATGTTAATCTATTTATTTTACATTTTGAACATCTCAAAATCACATCACTCAGTACCTTGGTACTTAAGGTGATAGAAATACTAATGAAAGAAAATTATTACGAGGGTTTCAAATAGATGCTTTAATTTTAACGAGGCTCAGGTTGTTGAGATCAGATAATTCTAGATATCTACCAAATCTTTAAAATTGTCTCTGGAACAAAACATTGTTCTTCAAAAAATAATCAAACATTGTGCGAAACATTCATATTTGTGATTGAAAATTGCTTTGATTTAAACAAAATGAAAAATATATTCAGTTGAAAGTTTGATTTCAAAAATAGTACGAAAGTATTGATTTAGCAAGGGTTGTGACTAATTCATGAAATGAAGATTAGTTTGGAAATTTATTTAAAATATACGAAATACATTTACAGTTATGTTTGATGGTATGTAAGACTTTAAAAAAAACTGCGCCCAGCTGCGCCATTAACAGTGTCATGGCTTTAAATTTGTCTTGTTTTTATATCTAATATATTAAATGTTGTAAATTTCGTCACATCTTTTGTTTCCTTTATATTAAGATTTTAAATTATTTTACTGAGCATTACCTACAATCAGAGGATCTAATGTAATTTTTTATGTTATTGAACGGTGATAGGAATAACTAAAATAATCAACAGAATCCTATTCTTTTTTAAGTTTGATTTTAGTCTTTTGAAAAATGTTTTTTTTGTACGTTATAATTTATACATTTTTAATTAGGATGAGTTTATATGTAAATACGATAAATTTAGCTAATAGGATTAGAGAACCTAATTTTTAGTTTTATACAATCCTTGGAAATCAAAAATCATATTAATATATATTTTCCAATGAAATCTAAATTTTTAGCTTAAATTCGACTGATTAGTTTGTTAAGAAATCGATTCTAAATGGTGTTGATATTTGCTTTTGAATTCGGTCTTTCCTGGATACCCCTAACCCTTCGACGGAGATTCTAAAATTCAATGTAATTTAAGATGCATTTAAGTTTAATTAATTTAGAAAATAATGATTATATCTTCAAATTTACATAACAGCGGCGACTTTTTAAAATTGAAATAGTTTAAAAGGTGTTTGAATCAGAAAGGTTTATAAAAACCAAGTTAATTTGACTACATTATGGGAAATATACGACCCTTAAAGTCAATAATATTTAGATATCCAATATGAGTAAACTTATTGGAATCATATTCTGATCCTGAAGAGTAAACATCTGACAAAATACAAATATAATTCTACAAGACCATAAATATTTTTTGGTGCAATATAAATAAAATAAATATCACAATTACGAATAAATCTATTTACCTCAGCTTTTATTTCAGCTACATTATTTTCCTCTCGTAACTGGTTGGGCGGTATTGAAAAATAACAGACTTAACATTTAGGAGCTTTTCATAATTAACGGAACGAGGCTTGTAAATTTTTTTTATTGATTTAATAATTGGTCTAAGCTGAACTCAAGCCCACATATTGTTTTTTGGTAGTGTGCGATTTTATTCTCAAATTCATCTCATTTCAGCACTGTAATAATTTATTTTAACTTTGTTTAACATTCCAATTTACTACCCTCAAATTTTCTCTGCATATTGTTGGCCAAAGGAATGCGTGATAAAATATTCATTCCCATAGATATTGAATATTTTCAGTAATTTATTAAAAAGAACCTTTTGAAATTTAAAATAAATTTTGATTATATGAATCGTAAATGATTTATATTTATTGGTTAGGAAACATTAAGGGAACTTGTTTTAAGCGTTCATGTCTGGTCTTGTGTAATAATCCTTCCTTTGATTACCATTCAATTCACACCCATGATAAGATGAATTTTAAACCAAACCTAAATAGGGATGTAAAATGTTAACAAAACAATAAATCATTAAATCAGATAGATTGATGTAAAATTCTGTGCATTTTTTAGTAAGCTGAAACAAATAAATATATGTATTTCCTAATCTAATATTTGAGGTAATATGGTTCAAATAGACACGATCTCAAGTTGATTGGAGTTTTGAATCGTTATTTAATTAGATAATTAAATGTTCCTTATCAAAATTGAATGCATTATAACCATAACATTTTGTTTTTAGAACGTTTTATGATTTCAACATGTAAGATATTTGAACCACATAAGTTTAAATAACTCTCATTAACTCCTTGAAATATATCTATGATGTGGTACCACATTTCCGTGTCATTACTGCGCCCATATCTACTTATTATTAAAAAACGTGATCATACTACTATTTAAAAGAAATTGTTTCTCTCTCAAAAATATGTGGCAATGTAATCTTGAGTGGATTTTAAAACAATAAAAATTATGTGTATATATACGGTAAAAATTTTGTAATATTAAATATTTGAAATCAGGCAATTATAATTAGTAGTTACGGCCACTTTCAGAAAGAAGATAAGAATTGAGTGAACTGTAAGCCAAAATCCGGACACTTGCATACCCAAAATCTTAATGGATAATTTTCGACAATTTTGTTTTGCGTTTCTCAATTAGCATAGTGGTCCTCAAGAATGATACAGCAATTCTTAACCATACTAGCGTTTGCAATCGCCTGCGAATCATGTCGTTTCTCATGATGCTACTAAATATATATGATTATTTATAACGATATTTTTTGAATTTGGAATGATGTTTTCAGTGCGTTTTGACTTAGTTTGCTCAAAATTATATCAATAACTATTCCACGAATAAAAGGGAATATATATCAAATCATTATGTCAAATCTTATTAAGAATAATACTTATTGCTTAGGTACGTCCTACAAATCGTTACTGTTCATGGTTTTGAATGCTAAACACTGTATTTAAATTAACATCACAGAGTGAAAACCTCAAATCCATAAAAAGTAAACAATAAAAGACGTCATTTGTCTCAAACTATGGATAAAGCTAGAATACTAGCTAAAGCTCGATTTAGTACGATTTGATCTCAAACCATATAAACGTCATTTTATCAGACGAAAACCTTCAGAATGTGTTTCTAAATGTATTTAAAATTAAGTCAGTAATTTTCGATCATCAGTTTTCAAGTATACAAATAATTATTACAAACAAGTATTCGTATTTGCCAAGCCTTAACACTACTCTTCACTCAATTATAACCACTCTTTTTTATTTTGTGTTAAATAGAAAGTATATACAGCAAAACCTCGATTATTCGAAGTATCTGTGACCCGGATTGCTTCGGATAACATATATTCGATACCTGATTTCGCCAAATTATAGCACATCTTAATGATATTTATGATACAATTGTAATGATAATTATCGCTCGAACCAATTTATTTATGGTTCTAATTTTATGATAAATCTGGATGATATATTAATTTGGTTTTTGAGCATTATGGCTTCAATTATTCAAGTAATAAGTTGATAAAATATATCTAAACGCCATGATATCATTACGGAAACTATCAGTATTTGAGTAGCGCCATAATTATTATTAATATATACGATCAATGTAGAAATACCCAGTGATGGTAAGTAAACTAGAATTTCAATGTAGAAAACAAAAACCAACTCTCGATGAAAATATTTTCTAGAAAAGTGATTGAAATATTTTTAATCAAACATTTCCAAGGATAGCTATATGTTTCAGGGTAGATAACGTATTAACCATAACAAATATCAAACACCTTTTAGACGCAGTATTATGATAATTTACATTCAGCTTGCTTTTCATACCACTGTATGGATGCGTTTAAACAATCATCAACTTAAGAAGAGCTATTGCTGTTCGGAAGGGAAGGTAAAGAACAAGAAACCGATGAATGAACGTGCATAGTAAATGTGATATTATATTTGTGGGGGGAATTAGAGATTCAAATGCGACTTTAATTATTGTTCTGAACTGTTATAGATTCAGCCCAGGGCATTCTACAGAGTGAGTATGCTGTTTCCCATTTTGAATAATTTCACTTTTAAAGATCTTACATCGTGCCGACGCTTTTAAGTTTGAGTTATTCCATGCAGCGCCAAAATATTGTATTTTTTGATTCATTATATTTGAAACACAGATGTCAGATAGATCCGAACATATTTTTATTTTTGAACTTTCACATAAGTAATACTATGAATTACAACTTCCAAAATTTCAATACAGATACTTAAAAATACCCAAAACAAATTAAAAAAATATCTGCTCATTTTCAATTATGATCAAAGCTCCTTTAGATCAAATCGACCGATTTGTCAGTAAACTTTGTATTTTAGATTAATACATATAGATCAAATCGCTCATTAACCTAACGCAACAGTAAAAATAAACTATGAATAAAAAAGTTACTCAAGTGAAGAAAGTATAACAAAAACGATAAAACTTCGTGGATTTTAGTATGCTTAGTTAGATTTCTATTTTACGCAGAAAGCACCGTGTTTTCATCAGCTAGGTCAATGCTCGCAGCGGATTGCTAAAAAATGAAATTCGTTTGACGATCTTCATGACAATTAACTCATGCGTTGGTTTTCGCTTAGGTTCGTAAATAATTATTGTTTTGTAGCTCAAACGATTTCTTTAAATAGGATTAAAAGACTGATTTTTAACTGTGTGAATTAATAACATATTACGCTTTTACGATATGAGATTATGATGTTATTGAACATAAAAGAAACGGTGAGAGTCGTAATTGCTCTAATCTTTGGATATCGCATAGAATGTACATCTTTAAAATAAACTATTCCATTCCATCAATCTATTGTTTATGGTAATTAAACGCCATATCGATATATCACAGCTATTTTTGACCCGAAAAGGGATAGAATGTGGTCTGCAAATATTTTATTTAACCGTTAAACTCACCGCTCAGAAAAGTATATTCTGATTGAAGGTTCAGCAATTTTCTTGAATAGTCTGAGTTTGATGATAAATGTTGACTGGCGCATGTCCTTGTTTTCAAGCGGTAGGATTCAACTTGGTGTTATTATTTTTGATCACAAATAGCAGTCAAATAAAACATGAAAACTTGTTAACTTAACAAAAAAACAATCATTTTTCGTCTGACAAAGCACAATGGATTTCCCATGCATTTATACAAAAATATTGAGTCATTACACATGAGATGATGAACCTCAATATAGTAAAGCCTCAACAATTGAGTGCTAAAGATATCATCAAACATTTTTGGCGCTTTAGCTTTGTGATACGAGCCCGTTTATATAGGCTAACCATAGATGTATAGAGGCTTTAGAGGAATTACTACAGATTGATTCGTTCACTGAACATGGACGAAGAGCACGTTATCATCCGTAGTGTGGCGTATATGTTGTGTTTGTGTTGTATACTTGATTATTTGCGTATTGTGAACATTATTTCTTTTCATTTAAATTTTTACGCAATACGTATTAAAGGTACCTAAAAATTCTCTTTTCACCCCTTCACCCTCATAAAATCAGACTGTTATTAACAACTATTATCGTCTTTCTCGAGGATAATAACTCATAAAACTACATTTAATTACATATCACATCATCGGTTATATATTTTCATGCGTGTATAGTAGATCAAATTATTATAGATATTAAAAATGTTTTCCCATATCACTATAAATTATTTAAATTTTTTTGAATGGACGTAACGGATAAGGTATTTTACGTATTTTATATGGGCCAAATGGATTTGAGGTACTATTTAAATTACGGAAGGAATTAAATTCGTTTATCGAAGTAATACTGTATTCAACTGTTTATGTCATTCGCGTGCATAAAGATCCTCTTTCTATTATTTGGATGTTCGGATTTTTACGGATAACGTTGATATATCTTCAATTTAAGGAATTTACCAACCGTGTTTTATAATATGGTAAATCCTGTTAAATTTATAGCGATTGGGAGAATGATTTAAAAAAAACGAATAAATAGACAGTGTCGAAATATAGAGAGGATTCAACAAAAAATGATGGTTAAAATCAATAAAAGTTATTAATTTATCTATAAATCACATGAAAATTTAGATTTCTTTTCATTTTGCCCAGTAATAAAGGTTTCATATGACTTATGCCAATGTGTATCTTCAGTTTATTATCTTCGCGTGAAAATGAACTATATTAAATTGTCTAAAATATCATCAAAGGCACTGCATCTTCGATTCCATATCAAGAAAAAACATTCACCACATTGCCAAAATTTCTTTTGTTTCTTATTTGATAATGATACTATTTTAATGACATATGTGATATCCTAGGGAAGGTAACAGCGCTAAATAGTCCGATTGTTTGATCACGGGCAGATCACACATAAGTCGTTTGTTCCACTCTGGTTTGACTTACCTTTTACGAAGTAGTATTTTTTTGGATTTCCTCGTTTATACTATGAAAGACAAATTGAATGAGAACGAAAGTTACGAAATATTGCGAAGTATTAATTCTAGTCAATATTCAAGGAAAAATACTTTGGCTGAAAAAATAGACAGGGCCAAAATTATACAGGGTTTACTGCAAATACGAAGATTTGAGCTTAATAATGAAGGCGTTTAAAAAAATTGTGTAATAAAATACTCAAAATAGATTTTATATAAATATTTTAAAATAATGTTAGACATCACAATAAACTAACAGTTACTCTCCCATTTGGTGTTCTCTGTCCCGGTACTCTATATAAATGAGAAATAATTAAAATCCAAGATGTTCACCCACTTAAAGCTGAAAAATCTCGATGATCATAACAAAAATGGGGTGTACCTTTAAGGTGGTCTAGCCATACTGTGTGGATGAGTGAATACCTAACTTTTAAACCGTTCCTACATAATTAAATTGCAACTATTGTGTATTCACGTAGGCATCTTTTTTTAAAAACAATCATATGTTTTAGTTGAACAGTCATATAGTATTCCAAACACTGTAAATACTTTCATAAATTGTCTATTTTGTAATTAAGAATATGAAACAGTTAGAATGACACATTTCGCACCTTAATTAATGACGTAAATATTAATGGACCCCACATAATGATCTCTGAGAGGATAGTCAATTATTTCCGTAAACAAGCATTAATAAATCAAATTTGTTTTAATAAAAAAATCGATACCGTAAAATCAGATATAATTGGTGGGAAAGGATAAGGTAAAAATCAAAACCGTGCTTCCAGTACCCTAAATACTAATATTTTTATGTCATTCTAATTGTGATGATAATGGAAAAGATCAGATAAAACTAAAAACTAATATCGGGTCAGTCACGACAACCAGATTAGCCCAGGCTCTTCAATGTGGATGAGCTAGTCGACCCCTTGGCGCCGGGCGATTCAACCCCGGTAGCAAGGGCCGTGACACATGAATCCAGACGCCGT
>JWZT01005189.1:0-10947 GCA_000827895.1 Thelohanellus kitauei
TAGTACACCTGCTGAATCCAGTTGTGAGGCGCCTATTTTAGTTATAATTTCACCTTAAAAGATTTATGTCGATGCTGAGGATACTAACAAAGAAGAGCTAAAAGTTTCGACTCATCATGAAACGTATAACGCCGTAAACTGCAGAATTCAGTATACATTTATAGGCTGAGTGACCTTTTCGTAGCCTTTGGGCTTTTAAATTTTCTAAAGCATCGGAGTTAGGTCACCATTTTAAGTAATGTATTTTATCAGAATGGATTGACCCAACTGTGAGTGCATTATATGTGGTGTATCATTATAAAATGATTTTGATTCTATTTTATATCGATCTATAATGATATATCAGGATTTTTCAAAGTCTACAGGAATATAAATACCCGATTCAGCCATTTCTAGGTCATATTATCAATAAATTGTAATATTAAACCTTTAACCGATCAAATATACATTTTAGAAACTCGCATGTATTTTTTTATGTTACGTTGTTTAAAATGCCATCATCCTAAATTAAACAAGTATTAAAAGACACATATCATTTTAAATTTTATTAGCCGCGACCCTATATATATTCTCAGCACTCCAAGTGTTTCTAATGAATTTCTTATATTTTCTTATTTTAAAAATATTTAACCTATGTCACATAAATAAACCACTTTTTAAATGAACGCAGCTTCCTATCTTACGAATAATTTTACAATTCCGTCCTTTTCGATTTATGATATCCTTCTTTATTCTGCAGCCTATATTAATCAATTTATCTCAATCTCACCTAAATTTATGTCAACGCATGATGAATTTTGTCATCTGTATCCTGATACAAATAATTACTTACATCAACCTATTGTACGCCAAAATATCTTGGCCAGGCGTTATTGAACTGTCCATGATTTCGCACCTATAAGTATTAAAACTGCGCAATGGATGTATACCGAATTGCCGATTTTCTAAGCTGTCAAAACAAATTGGACAAGGCGGAGACCGTTCTGATGGGCGAAGAAATTATCGTTATCTCTTAATTCTTCGTTTATTATTTATATCAAGCGTACAGTGGTTTCTGTTAAGAACCATTTGAAGTAGAACAAGATGAACTGCTCAAATGTTTAAGATAGAAAAATATATGAGAAACAAGAAGATATCATCATGGACGCAAAAAACAAAATACCTCAATCATTGTTAAACAAGAGATGAATAACAGCAATCGTCAACTAATTAGGTTAAAGAACGCAGAAGACAACACAAGTCTGCGTCAGCTGAACGAACTTAAAACGTATAGAGAAATCGATACAATAACACATACAAAAATGAAGAATTTGACGTTAGCGACGCCATTAATGTTTTCCAAAATATTCGAAACCTAAGGTTGCACAACTTGTCAATTTACCAAATCTGTTCGATAGACGGATTTACTTAAGCCTAAAATTATTTGCATGAGAAGCGATAATCAACACAACACGTGTGAACTATCATCAACCGTTTACTATACTCAAGGTCGATCGACTTTCGAAGAAGGCAGTACTTACACGGTATGCGCTACATCAACACCGAGTTAGCAGATCTTACAGGCATGATCAACACAGAGAACATGCTTACCGTAGCACAAAGCGTGTGGCTAAGTCTGGCTATTGGGAATTCGGATTAAAACACTATGTGGATGGATATATTATCAGTCGACATCTACCACAACATATCTTTTATTTGCCGCATGTTCAGTCTAAAGGATCAGGATGCCCGACGAGAAAGTAGGTAAATTGATAAATGTGATAATCCTAGTAAGGCGCGCACGAAATTGCATTGCGCATTAGCATTTACAAACACGCATGGGGTCAGCCCAAGTATAAAAATTCGAAGATGGTCATGGGATTTAAACGAACGAGGTTACCATGCCTTGATGCGAAACATAGCAGGCCTATAACCGCTGCTGACGGTGAGACATATTTTAACACATTGATCCCGATTTTCAAGAATCCAGATAATGATGACGACCATATACGGCTTGGGATAGCAGCGAACAAGATGGAGTTTGTCACTCCCGTCATCATGGATGTGAATATGGCAGATATTACCCTCGCCTGGAGTTATGATCACGTCAAGGTGGTGCATTGATCTGCCGAGATCCTAGCGAAATGACATAAACAGTCAGCGTAATACACGTCAAACGCTGAAATGATCAGCGTTTTGGATATCTCGATGGCAACAAGGGAACATGAACATTGTTTGCTAGGCTACAATACGCCAGATGATATCCTAGGTGAGCTTGAGCTCGTCAACATTCATATCGATCGAAATTCGGCCAGGAAAGGGTTAACACGATCAGAACAGCAGACGAAGGGAAATCAATCATCGATTGCGTCACGGCCAACCGTTCTCAAGAAAACTTATAGTTGGCGTTTTCGGTGTTTCGAAAGACGACGCTACAAACAGAGATGTAAAAACTGAAGATGTCTGCCATCTTTTGCGGTTTGCGCAAAAGAGATCCCTAGTTTAAAATGCAACAGATACAATTCTGCATGCCTTGAAGTGGGCTTGTCGGCTGATCAAGGAGATGCTAGGTTCAGGTACTGTTCCAATCTATCCGCAAACAAGGGAAGCTAGTTGACATTATCAGTGATAATGAAGACAGAAAACGCTGCCAGGCACTATATACTTGAAAAGGGCTTATGATCCCGGATTCAAACAGGGTCAGACTATAGCCGTAGACGGCGAGCTCTAGGCCCGGAACCTACCATACATTTATAGCTACAACATCGCGATTGCGATCGGATTCGCAGTAGTGCCTCAGCTATACAATGATTTTTGTATGGTATTTCTACCTCATGCCAAGCTTCGGTTCCATGACAACGCCCAAATCGTGTCATCACACGTAAGTACATTGTGTTGATTCGCATCCAATGAGACGCATGTCCACTATGACGTTGCGGATAAACATCTGCATTGGGGTTAAAATCTTGACCACGAAGGATAAGGCTACCTGTAACGAGTTTGACCAAAATTTAGAATTTAACTATCTGGCGCTCGCATACCAGCTCATTGGTGATTTTTTCAACAAACGCCCCTACGGAGGAGATAAGCTTAAAATGCGGGTACCAAGATGTAGTCTATCACGAGAAACATTATACAACGCACTGATTTAATTCTGATGAGTCGTGGAAACTGAGTGATTGCGCTGTAATATTTGGCTATAAGCTATTATGCCATGTCAACGACACTGTAGTCAATTTGTATTCTCCGAACGACAACAACATATGGCTACACTCTCGCGAGGTGTGGCGCCACAATCACAAATGGTACATGTTAGATGTAGGAAAACCAGTAAATTTCTCTAGCCGCTAATTAGTCGAAACGATGACTGAGAAACAGCCAAAAATACAAATTTTCGTAGAAAACGCCGATATCTAATTCAAAATGAAAGGGCAGTTTTTGCAACGTTTATGTATCTAGAGCCACGGGTTACACGAAGTCGTCAAAGAAGTTGTCATACAAACAGCACACATGTTGCGCACACCGCTAGCGATGGCTCATCGAGTCGGCGAACAGGGTTTTGGGTTTGTCGACATCGATAATGAGTCACCCTCGCTACATCAGGGGGTCAGCAAGTTCAACAGGACATCGCATATACGCCCGAGACTTCTTAAACGCGAGAACAAGCCTAAGAGACACATCCAAGATTAATGAATTCATAGTATGTAAAATAGTGTGGCATGATTTGTCTGATAATCCATCTTATAATTATATTTAACATAAAAAATCAAAAAATATAGAAATTCAGCAAGCATAAAATCCTGAAATCAACAAAAATTTTATCCATATTTAGAACAATTCTACCTGAATGTAATATTTATATACCATCGCAAGTAGCACTAAGACACATTTGTCCTGCATATACACCAACAAATGATGTCCCCACATATAATTCTACTATACACACTAAGAAAACGAACTAAACTACATTTAAAAATACTCTACCTTAAAATGCCCACTCCATACCAATATCATACATTACCTTAAAACATCATCCATCGTAATGATTATACCGCACCTTTACCATAAATTAGAACAGAACCTATATCAACACAAACTTGCCTTTACTCGCAAACCACAACAAACCCACAAAAAATTCACATATATAATGCTCAAGCCACTTACTAAAATATTAAAAATCCTTACATTACGCACCTTCTAAATTCAGAAACCCGATTTATGAAAAAATACTACCTATTAAACCACCAATTCATTATAGCGCCAATCCTAGTGTTACCCATCTTTCATTTCTTGAAATCTGCGATGGATATGAAATCTCTAATTACCATAATGCCTGATCACCCATATATACATAAACGTTATATAAATCACGAACAATACATAATGCAAATGAAAAAATTGATAAACCAAAAGTTAGAACAGCTAAAAAAAATAGCACAGATCCAAACCATGAGACTCTTTTTACTGGACATATGGTAATAAAAATCTGAAAAACTATTTCACAAAGAAGAGTCATACTAGGACAGTATGATTTTTATCACGGTAATTGAAGATATTCCTTGAAATTCATTGACTTCATTGTCCATTTACTGTTTATATAAATTATATTAGAACACAGTCTGCATATATTTAACCTTTTCATCAAAAAAATTCATTAAACCTCAATCACAGCCCTATTATAATAAATTTATAGATTTTTTAATAATGTGGGATCGAGAAAGGCTCCAGACAATAGATAGACTCATTACACAGGCCTAGAATCATTTCAATTCATTTTAAAACAATAAAATATAATATAAAAAAAACGATATGAGATACATCAATCAGACGAAACGACTTAAAGAGTTTTTAGGAGAAATATCATGTATTCGTCCATAAAAGAGACTAGACGGACGAAATATTAAATACCAGATACTCTCAAAATCAACAGCTATAACACTTGTTGTAGCTCAAAACAATAATGAATATATCGCAATAGTTTTTATTTTATATGTTGGATATATATGATGATTCACCGATACCACATACACGGTATCGACGTAAAGAGTGGTAGTTATTCAATAAATCATGATTCAATATTATATAAGGAGAGACACTCATCGTCGTTGATCAAATTGTACAGGTAGTAAATACCATAACTCCATAAGTTTCAATTCGTCGTCCGCACTACGTTTACAGAATAAAGAAGAAAAATTTCTGTTAGTTTAATTGTTTGTGTTGTAATACATTCATGCATCATTTTGCTAGTTTATCAAAAATCAGCAGAAATCGAATAATTTCTACAGATTCATTTCATCAGGTATAGGGATGGCGAGTGTTATGATGAGTCGTGTTATCCGTTGATTCTCTACATTTCATTTTATCACGTTATGTCAAAAACTTTCCTCGAGAATATATATTTAAAAGGCAGCGTTTACGGATACGGGCGTTTAATTCAGCAATCAATTAGGTGATTTATATTAAGTTTTAAATTAATTTATATGACTAAAATAGATAATTGATTACGAAAATCTCGAATATTTATACGCTGATTCTACATTTCAACATAGAAACGATTTAAAAGATATATTTATAGACCCAAAGGCGCATGAATACATAAAGTATTATCTTTTTATGGATATATGCCAAACGGCTAAGGGATTTGCGATGTGAATAGTTCTGTGACCGAATTCAATGTTGATGTATCAAATACGGAATTTCAAATATTCGAATCTAACAAGAATATTAATATAGGGTTCAGGTATAGTTTTTGGAAACGATAGAATATCAAGGATTTGAATGGGTTTTTTAACAGAACATAATCAATAATTAACTGGCAATACTTGGGCAAACACAAAACTAGGGCGCGATTATATACAGCTGCTATTTATATACAAATTATATTAGATGAGTGGTGCTATCGAAACATTTCTCCCAGATAATCATTGAAAAATGTGTCAACTGCTTCAAATTCTATTAGGAACTCAGATGAATCTGAGCTGAGGGTATACTATGGGAGATATATCGATACGATACACTACGTTTGCACTCATGACTGCAAATTTTTTGTAAACAAATTTCCGACATACAAAAATTCAGCAGCAGGGAATCTTATTCACGTGCATAGGACATGTGAGAAACAAACACTGTGATGATTTGGAATATGTAGTTAACTTTTAATTTTAGATAATTGTTATAACATGTGGGGCTACATTGTTGATGAATATGATAATAATCAGCCTACAACTAATGTTAAACATCCAACCTAGCACTAACGAAGAATAGAAGGGTCGTCATTTCGACTGAATCTAAATTGATCGATGTAAATGAACTACATTTCTTCATAATTGGAGCGTGGTCAACCTTTCATTTTCTGTGTTTTGAATCCCTGAGTGATTTCGTGTCCGATAGTTCTTTTGTAGAAGACCCCAAAAATGCACCTTCTGATTCCATTCATAAGTTCCCTTCTTAAACAGGCAGGTCATAAACGAGCAAACAAACTTGATTGGAAACCATCTTTTAAGCGAAATAAGGCAAACAGCATTTTTTATTCAATGAACTTTGATAAACCGTGAGATCTATACTGCCCTTTATACTATGTGTTTTTTTCTAAGGCTTATGCTGTAGGTGACATTTGTTAAATGGACTTAAAATCACGAATATACCCATCTAAAACCACATGCATCAGATTTGGTGAAAACTAAGCGAATGATTATGATTCTGTTTTATTTCATTCGCTAACATTTCACCAGAATTTTTCAGTTTCTCCGAGGGCTGTTTCACGATTAAAAAGCATCTCATGAGTAATAGTTAAGTTTGTTTGAATAATGAATTTGTGACTAATGAAATGAAGTTTTTCGAGCATGACCTTAAATCTTTTAACATTGCGTATTTATTGATTCAATTTTTAACTTATCTAAGATCGAATTACCTATTAGAGGAAGTAACATTATAGGTCGTGGCTTTAAATTTATTCCGAGTTCGTGCAGCGGTTTTATATAAACTANTCAGCGCTACGCTATTGTGTCGTATCTGGACTTGAATTTATCATTGAATATCACCAAGATTATGTACTGTACCTTTTTAAAGAAGCTGCATTCTTTTAACAACATTATAGCGGCTCGTTGGCATGCATTTCCATAAAGCGAGGAATTTTATTCGCAAAGTTTAAGAGAATCTTTCGTTCGAAATCTCATCCTAAGGTCAGCAGATATTTTGTAGAGCTGCTGTTTAGAAAATTCCCGTTGTTTGGATATTCATTAGAATTCATTAAAAAGGCCTCTACACGTGCGAGGCACTCCCATAATCGCTACCTTCTGCGGGATTATATCAAGGAAATAGATATACAGTAAATAGTGATGCCTTTGTAATTAATTCACAACCCATTAATAGGTAAAATGCACCTTTTGCAAACAATCGACTGATAGACATTAAGGTTTAAGTTGCTGAGGTACCTTTACCCGCTAATAATGAAACAAAGCCTAGCAAGTTTTTCTCGCATATTCCATATTACCCATTTTTTGAAGGCATCAAAAAAATAATTAGCAATTCAATTTAAAAGACTAACCTTTAGAACATTTTAAGCATCATATTAAACACCAAAAGTTACAATAAATTATTTATTTACATTTAACCATGGATTTAGGGAACGAGCCTTCTAAAGAAGGTCATAGACGAAGGTTCGTCAGCAAAATGCACCATGAGAGGCAATCACGAATAAGTTTACGAAGTCAACCTAGCCTAAAGCGTATGCTGAAGATATCAAAAATCCTCATTCTGAATCTATAATGAAATCAATCATGCCGCATCCAGGATTCTTAATAAAAATAACACTATACGCATTGATCCTACCTTGCGAATTGAACGTTAAGATACTGCTCAAAATCATGGTAGTAAAAAAAGCCTTTGAATTTTAGAAAACCTTAAATAAATAATCACCGTACTCTTGCTAGACTGCCGAAATCAAGGCGTGTTTGTATTAAATCTAATATAAAATACGAAGTTTTAAATGAATTTTGCTCATGACAGTAGAAAACGTAAAGAATTTTTGAATATTGTTAAACCTAAATGAGCCATTTTCGACATTATTCTACAGAATATAAGCTATTTTTGATTTAATTGTTTGAATTACTTTGTATCTAAAAAGTATGAATTTAACAATTTTTCTTTCATTTTACAACGTCTGCGTCTTTAAATATTAAAAACGACGTATGTATACTCCTTTATATTTATGTTTTGAGCATGTGTGCTTTTTAGACGATTTGGGCAGTATTTCACCTTCATTTACAGAATAAGTTTATTTCAAATTAGTTTAAAGCAGCAATTTTACTAAGTTTAAACTTCTTTAGTCTTGTATAGTTAAGGCCGTGGTTTTATTTAGTTTATTTAAATGGTTTATAAATGGAACTCTTTTTTCATTGGCACTGTTAACCTATGTTAAAAATAGACACATTGGAGAACTTTGAGTCTGTTTCACCTTGTTCATTGTTAATCTATTATACCTGTGTTAAATGAAGCTTTCCATTTTGGCATTTTCAACCTTTTTTACACCACCTAACATTTGATTTAACTATAATATTTAAGGAACATACCTGCTGAGCCTTAAGTGATATAATTTTGGTGAATTTTAACTGAACCTTAGTCAGTTAAAAAACATAACTTACATTTTAGCTTAATCACCTGGTTAACTGGGCCCCATGTTTATTCTTTTTTGCACTTTTATTAATTAAGAAACTTACATTTATTGCTTGACATACATGCCTTGAACTTTGATAGGTTTTACCTGGTTTACAACACCCATCAATTAAATGAAAGGTTACCAATGTATCAATTAAATTGTTTAACACGTTTTTTTGTTTAATTGCTTGTCCAATATTGATTAATATAAAAATATTTACATTTTAAATGTTTTTAGCATAGTTATCGATCGAATTCAAATCATAACCCTATTTTATTGTGTTTTCATTACCTCACCCTTACTTTGTTTTGATGTTTTCGCTAATCATCCGAAGAATTTCCATCGCAGTATTTATTTATGAACTTGATAATACATAAAAAGCGCGTTAGAGTGACTGAAACTTAAGACCTAACCTTAAAAAATGTCTTACAATCGTATTTTATTTTGAATATGAATAAAAATGTATTCCTTATTACTTTGTTTTTTTTAGTGCTTAACATTGTTGCTTATAGTAGTACTTTTTTGTACAATTGAGTTATTACATACTTAAATTGCTTGTATGTCTTTTAGAATACTTCGCAGAATTTCGATCGGATGTAGGATTGATGAATTTTTGATCACTTTAAAGCTTGTATAGTGGATGAAATTTGGGATCTAGAGTTATACAAACCTTTCCTTAAGATTTAGAATTTCTTCTTGCGATAAAAGCACTCCTTGTAACTTTGTTTTTCGGGATTTAAACTTTGTTGCCTTGAGTAGTATTTTTCTAGTAATATAGCATTTGTTCTGTTTTAAATTGGGTCTTAAATTATTTATGTTTACCTTGTATATTATCTTCCTAGCAGTGATTGGCGTTGTATTTTAACATCAATCATTTTACCCAAGTATGCTTAAGTTAACCTAAACTTTTTACTTTTGCAGTGCGTAGTTTCAATTATTTTGATTTTGTTGCATGTTTCTCAAAGGGTTTTTTCTTTGTTTACACAATAAATCATTTTTTTCAATTAATTCGGAATTTTTCGAGTAAAAACTAACGTTTTGCTAAGTATGAGTGAGACGAAGCCGGTCAGGAAAACAAGTATTTGTGTTTTTTCATTTATTTTTACGAATTTTTTATAATTACACGCTCAAATGTTTTCTCATTTCGCTGTCTCTAAATTTTATATCCCCGTACCTGAAATCCAAATATTGCAAGGTTATAGGGAGGCTCCTACCTAAAATATATTTCATACTTATGCACTCACATGTACCCATACCCTTATCTTATGACTAGCTCGCCCGGCAGCTCCTGGTCTCGTTCAAGGATGTTTCCTGAAAATTATTGACATAATATCTTGCTTAATATATTTTTGTGATTCCGTATCGATGAATAGGAAACATGGTAAATTTTTCATTTTAGTCAATTAAAAAGATCAAGAATTGTATTAATATAGATAATAAATAACAAACTGCACGATTAAAACTCAAATTTAAAATACGAATTCTTCGCAATAAAATATAGAATTACAATTATATATTCAATAAATACTCTAAATATGGAAGTACATGAACAAAAACGCTATAAATCTTTGTAGAACGGAACGCTTTGATGAAAATTATTGACACAAACCTTTATTGTAGTTTGTTTCGAGCTTTTATAAGAGATTTAGCATATACTTCAATAAGTTATTATTTGTCAATTAGAAAGAACCTAAATTTATACGCAAAAGCTGGTAAATCACATCTCACCGTTAAACATCAAAGATATATAAAAACACATTTTTTTTAAAAATTATAAACAAAACAATATAGACTGTCAAAAGCTTTACTAAATATGAATTTATATTAACGAAAGATAGTGAAACTAGACTGAATGAAAAATTTATATACTTAAATGTATAAATTTTAATAAATAGCTACATTAAATCTGGCAACAGCGCAAAAAATAACAGTAAAAGACTTTGAATAAAATAATTCACATTAGCTTTAAAGAGACTAGTGGTTTTTTTATATATTATCTAGATTAAAATTCACTATAATTCAAAAAAAATCTACAACCAAGCATCGAATTTAGAAATTTATTACTATCATATCGTAAAGATAAGAGATATCTAGTCGCAACAACGTACAACATAAAAAAATAAATATGTATGCGAATTGAAAGCAGTACGAGCGCAAAAATCTTGATAAGCGGAATTATAGTAATCCCCTATTTAAAGGCAGCGCGCGAAAGGATAACTCAATTAAAATCCATTTCAAGAAGAAGATATTTAGTACCCAGCTTAGCTGTGAAATACGGTAACTGAAGAAATTCCTTGAAATCGTTAACTAAA
>JWZT01005204.1:26736-39989 GCA_000827895.1 Thelohanellus kitauei
ATGTATAGTTAACATGAGACATTGTCAGTGACATGTTTTCATAAATGTTGGCTAATTTATGGCTTCTGATACTAAAGAAGTATTATCATCGATGTTTAATAGTTAAATATTCAGCCTTTGTAGAACCTGATGTGTTTTTTACATATTAGTTGAATGAATATATCAGAGAGTAAAGTGTGAATTCTTAAATTTCTTGATACAGATACGCGCCATTTATCTTTATAATTGTAGCCTCTTTGTTGAGAACTTAAGAATTAAAAAATAATCTAAGGGTTTATGAAAAGGAAAACGAATCAAATTAACAAGCCAAAAGGCTGATCGTCAAGTTCTAGCGTTCATTTTAACTATGAATTCTATTTGTTGAATCCCAATTATTTTATTTATTGTTGCTATTAAAAACGTTAAAAGCAAAGGAATTTGTTGACTTTATTTCAAACAGATTATTTAGAAAATAAATCAAATGATAAAAGATTATAAATATACTTGCTTCGTTTCACGTATCCTTAAAAAAAAATGAAACAATACAAACTGATAGAATTACTAGAAAATAGAAAATAATTCAACCAAAATGTCTGAGAAAAAAGAAGTATTTTAATCAATTGGCTGGAATACTCAAAAATATGATTCCGTGTAACAATGAATTTTTAAAAGACTATATTAAATAAGGTCTATGAAGCCATTAACTTATCGTAAATGAATCATAGAAACCTTCTATTCATGATCTATAAAAAATGCATTGTCAAGGATCCAATGCATGATTATATTAGATTTTAAATTCTGCCTTTTTTCTAAAGAAATATATATCGAAAAGAAGTTTAACACGAATGACTATGAAATCGAAGCTATTGATATTTTCACACGGAATTTCTTTTGTATGATAAATTTAACCCGTTTTAAAACCGCATACAGATGTTCGATAGTTCCTTCGACATAATAAATGAAAAACCCAAGATCCCATAATTCGAGAAGTTGTGTACGTGCCGAAGGAAGTATATCCGGAATATACGATACTGAAGGTTTTGAGAATATCTCACACAATAGTAATTAACACATAAAATTCCTTAAGTTTGAAAAATTAAGCAATGAATATACAATAAATAATCAAAAACTAAAACTAAAATCCATTTTTTGGTTTATAAGGTTTCTAGCCATTTCCGTCACTTTTTTATTTCATTAAAAATACTTCATAATAATTTGAAACACTCGAAGTTATATTGCTCTAATGAAAGAAATTGCTGGTTGTATTTTAACGTGTTTCTAAATTACTCCTTACGGTCAGAAGATGTGATTTCATGTGAAGCAGATTTTATCAAAATGAACATTCGAGTTTCGGATCTTGGGGATGCTGTCTCAAAAAAATTTTCCTTTTGGAAAATAGATTTACAGTGGGGTAAAGCATACACGAGTGGGCTGTGAGATAAAAGTTCAATACGATAGAAACGGCTCATGTGAAACCAACTTTTCTAACTGTAAAGGCTACTGTCGAGCAGTATTATTTAATAAAACAAATCGACGAAAAAAATCAAAAATAATAAAATAAAAATTGACGGAGTCGCTGAGAACCCTATTCTTAATAAAATTTAAATACTCATTGAACAAAGTTAAAATACCTAAAATTAATGAGGTTGATTATATCCATGTAAAATGACATTGAATGGAACAGTCGCAGGTGGACAACATCTCAATTGCGGTCGACATAAAGTCCTTTAAGTAATTTACAGGTTCATGTTTGAACAGCTCAAAAGACGAAGGTTGAAAATGAATTGTTGGTATAGTTTGCAGAAAAAGGTGATCATGACCTCAAATCTAGCTAAACAGAAGAAAATTCAAAATCAGTTATAATTTTAACTTATAGTTTAAAATCTTTTTGGTCAATTTGAATAGAATTTAAGGGTTGAAACAAATTGACAAATTTTCATCGTTTTAGAGGCACGATTAAAGATGTTTAAGATTAGTTCCATTTATTAGAGTAAAAAGAGAAGATCCTACCGACATGAATTTGATGGTGATTTGTGGGATTGTTTTGGTCTTTGGCGATGTCTTTGAGAAATAAAATGCACTAAAAGGATCAAAATAACTGTACCTTCATGTCGATATTTGTAACTTTTAACTTTTGGAGGTATGTTACTTTTATTTTGAAATCATCGGCTACAAGTTAAAAATTGGATAATTTGAAGGAGTGAAATCATTGAACTAGGGTAATTTTGTTTTGTCGATTTATCAACTTGTCATTTCGACCAAACATAAAATAACCTCGCAATTATTATTCTGAATCAAGAAATAGCGTTGATCCCCGCCTAAGAAGTTGGAACCGGTTTTGTATCCAAAGTGGTAAATTTCACAATAGGGCGCAGAAGATATTCCCATTTATAAACATAAAGAGTCATTTCGAAAACCGATGACGTCCCACCTAAGATGCAAAACCCGATACATAATAAAATTGATATTTTCATTTCTATCTTATCTCTTATTTAGTCTAGCAAGTTGGAAATTTGATGCTGCATGGTAGTATTTGATGTTATTTAGAATAATCTTCTTATCGGGTTTTTCATTCTAAATCTACTACCCTGATTCCAAAATCAACTACTACGACGAGATTTATTGCAAGCATAAACAATTCGTTTTATTATTAGTGATATTATGGAACGTCTGAGTGATATTTGCTGTGTGTTTTGACTTTTCTTGAGCATGGTGTCAATTATTATTACAAGATAAAATGGGTGACAAATATCTTTAATAATAATCGTGAATATTTAGATGCGCAATAAATATCGTCCGAGAGGTTGATTTTGAGTGCAATACCAGGTATATCATACTATAATCCGAGGGTACAATAAATAGCAGGTTTCTGTTGAAATTGTCGGCAGACAAGATACTTTTACTTTTCAGAGAGTACGAAACCAAAGCTATGAAATTAGTGGTAATAGAGGTGGAACTCTTGACTATATGGCCAAATGTATGAAGGATTCCGTAAGTTACAAGACATTGGAAAAATTGAATGGATAAACGTTCAATGGTAGTATATCTTCTTTATTTCTAATTTAAATTTGCAACCAAGTAGTTTTAAAAGCATATAAAATACACCTTGTGTAATTCAATTTCGCCATAATCCGGTCTTTGCCATATAGCGAAAGTTAAAATTCGGCAGTAAAATTTATATCGATGTAAACTAGAAAGTACGGGGTTTTCAGACCTATTTCTTCGTTTGAAAGTTCAATTTCGTCCTTTCATTTAGTTTATAAGTTTACAATTAAAATTTTATCTTAATTATTTAAAAATAGGTCTTTTAGGCTGAAAAATTGGAAATTTTTAGAAAGCCATCATCCGTCGAATTTGGGGCTGCGTTTTGTTAACACACATTTTTGACATGTAAAAAATTTTAAAAAATGAAAATGGTTGCAGTTTTAATTTTCATGGAATTTTAAATATCTGATTTGATGGATTTTTCAGATTTTACAAAATTCAGATTTCTTAAATGCGCTACACCACTTAAAAATGATGGAAGAACTGTTTTCCCTTTTTAGAATTTTGACCTCCCCAATCTTCAAATTTTGATGGGGCGTTTTTCCTAGTTTATTGAGGGACAATGGGGCCAGCAGAATCTTTTATCCCGGCTTAAACTGTCGGGAGGAAAGTTCCGTTGCTTGGCGGTGACAGATTTTGTGAATTTTCTGACTTTGTAAATTTTACTTATTTTGACTACTTTTCCAAGATTCGACTGAAAGTTTTTTTCGCTGAGTTAATATCCGAAATCAATGTAAACTTTATATCTTGGTGAGTTTGTAATTTTCAAAACATCCGATGCTTAAAAATTCCTCGAAAATTACAACGGTCCTTCACATGCTATGATCTTTTAAACTTTATTTTCCATGAAAAAAGATGTGAGTTAAATAAACGCAACTCCAAATTAAACGAAAGGTGGCTTACTAAAACTTTTCAACTTTTCCATCCCAAAAGATTGGTTTTTACCCAATTAAAATGAAACTCTAATTAGACAACTAAAAACTAAATGAAAAAAATGAAAGGACTAAGTGGTACGTTCAAACGAAGAAATAAACAAAAAACCCTATATTTCCAAGTTTTAATCGACTTACATTTTACTACAGAAGTTTAAATTGGTTATTCTGCAAAACCCGGATTATGGCCAAATAGAAACTTTCCAGTGTTGAAATTGAATTACAAAAGGCGCCAAAATCAATTGACATAAATTTGTCGAGAATTCTTGGGATATACCATTTTACACTCAAAGCTTTCTGCTTATTTTCATAAAATTAAGGCCTTTATAAAGGTTTTCGCTGAAATAATATGGAGAAAAACGCTTTTATCCACATATTTAACCAACACAATCGTTTCGCGAGATCTGGATAGAAGCAGTTTGGTTGATAATAGTATTTTCATCTGCATTACTCATGCCAAAATATATAATATACTGCCATTTATTGAAAATTAGTTAAATCTAATTTAATTGTTGACGAGTAATGAGAAATAAAAACCCCGTTTTTCCGACATAAGCCGCATTTTTAATTTTTAATGATTTTTTGTAATTTTTTGATTTTCAAGTCACACCATTTTTTGAATTATTTGTTTTTAGAAATAATAAATGTCAAACATAAGACAATATTGCACAATCAGCTCAAAAATCAAAGTTATCGAGCACACAAAAACATCAACTAAATGATAAACTGCTAAAAAGTATGGTGATGATATATCTATGGTTCGGAGATGGTTCAAAGCCGAAAAACTTGCTGTTCTTACCATCTTCGGATAAGGTGTAAGTTAAGATGCAGCCACCTCCACCTTGGTTCAAACTTGAAAAAGCCCGTATGTGAGATTGATGAACAGCGAAGTAATGGCTTGAAAGTGAGTGGCTCTAGAATACTACAATAGGCTCATATCATTGCTAAACCAAAGGATATCTAATTTATTGATTTTCAAAAATGGACATATTTTATGAAGCGAAATAACTATATTAATCATGCTGTTACATCTTTGGAACAACATCTTCCTTCTGATTGAACAGAAAAGAAGCGTATTTTTCTAACATATCTTGAAACTTGCATCAAAAAAATGTTTTTAGATAATATCTGTAACATAAACGAAGTACCTATCAGCTTCGACCTACCAACAAAGTTCAAAGTTTCAAAGAAAGGATGCGATGTTAATCGCAGGGACAGAAAGATATAAATTCACAGCAGTAGTTGCAGACCTCGTCAATCGTCATAAACCTCCACCATATATTATTTTTAATCGAAAGACGGTACCTAGTGAAGATTTTCCGTGACCTGAAATTATATCAGCAAATGAAAATGGGTAGATGTCTTCAAATGAAACGAAGTTATGGAATGCTCGTCCTAATCCATTTTTTAAAATGTATTTATACTAGACGCAGCACCCGATCATATGGCAGATCTTGTTAAAGATACACTTAAGAAGTCGAAAACAGAAATGGCAATCATCCCAGGTAGATTGGCAAAAATTTTGAAACGATTTGATATATCCAAATCACTCGATTCGAATCTTAGAAGCCTGGGGGAAGAATTCATGATAAAATCGTACTTAGATTTCAGAGAAAATGGAAAGCTTATAAAAACGGCTTCATATGCACAGTTGCTAATGTCATAAATGGTGCTTGGGAAAGTATTACAGAGAATACTTTTAGAAATGGATGGAAGAAAAGGCACAAATATTTATGGTGAAAGCGTTCCTATCTACGATAATGAAGAAACTTCTGAGATAGAAAATAATACTGATTATGATGCTTTTAATACAAACGATAGGGTATATGAATATCTATGAAACAGTTTCCAATACTTAGGTTAAAACAATCAATTTCAATAAAATTCATAATTATAACATAAAGTCTATATACCGTATTTTCCAGTGTTCAGAGCGCACACATATAAGCCACAGGGTTCAAATCTTAGGAAAAATAGCCGAGGTTTATTGTCCGAAAAGTACGGTATATGCTTTTATGGCTTTTCAAGCCGAACGATGATAAAATATTTTTTAACAACTATTTTCTTCTATTTCGCGGCTAGTAGCGGAAAAGTAGGCTATGATTTTATTCCTTAAAAATTCTTGAACATTTTTGCGAGTTTTAAAACGGACATTGTCAATAACATATTAATCCTCAAAAACTGTTTCTTTAACTTTAAGAATATTATGAATTTTAGCGCAAATATCTTCAATGAAAATACTCTATTATCAACCAAACGGCTTCTACCCAGATCTCGTGAAACCAGTGGGCTTGTTAAATATTCGGATAAAAGCGTTTGGTATCAAAACTATTGCAGTACATTTTTTTGGTTATTTTATTTGTTAAAAACACTTTGCACATTCTGGACGAAACACAATGACATTTCGAGTGAACAACGGTGAAATTAAACTGCCACATATCCTCAGGATTTTGACAAATTTTATACTTGTGAAAATACTTGCATATAACCATGGTTAATGAAGGAAACATGCAAATCTTTGTAACAACGCTGAAATAATCCTAAAATTAAAGATTTTTTTGTAAAAATTATCAACTTTACATCCAAAGTATTTTCAATGTGATTTGCATGTGTTGAGTTCTCTCACAACGAGGACTTTAACCAGTTAACAAACCCAATACATTGATCTCGAATGACTGATATTTTAGAAAAAATGCTATGTTTGAACATCATGAAGCGTTCAATTATTAAATTCATGATGTAATAAATTGAGGAAATGCCGACTAAAATATTTGGATAATATTCAAAGGGTAAAGGTAAAGTTCTTTTGAGCCTACCATAATCCTTAAATATAAATTAAAATGAAGTTCAAAAATGAAAGAATAATGAAAACAAACCCAAAATTATAGAGCTGAAGTTAAAAAATTTGTGATATTTTTTTAATTTATTTCTGTCAGTTTCATAGCAGTAAACCGGGTTTTGCATTCGACAATAGATTTTTCAGAATTAGTTTCAAATTGTACAGTTCCTTGACAAAATTGGCAAGGAATTTTAATGGAGGTAACGGAAGTTTACTCTTATTATGTACGGAGATCGGTTTTACCATAATAATACGGACTGTTACAGAGTTTTGCGTTCAAAATCAACCAGAATGGAGATATTTATCGCGCATCTCACGATTCATGGTTATTCATAATACTATTATGGGACTTCTGAATGATATTTGTGTGCTTTGACCTTTTATTGAGAAGAATGCGTATAATTATCGATGAAAAAATGGGTGACAAATATCATCTGATGTGGAACAATATCGTCATATTGGTTGATTTTGAAGGCAAAACCCGGTATAGCTCATATCCATATTAGGTTCAGTAGCTTCCAAGATAAAATCTATTGTTAGAAGAGATTGTACAGGGCACGGAACTAACGCCTCATATCAAGAATAGTTTAAACTCGCGGGCAAGTAAATCTTGCAAACTACATCAACCATAGGGAAATGTTCATCTCACAATCTTCAAATCAGGATTGAAATGACAGGAAATTTTACTTATTGTAAGGTCCTTTTATTTATACAGGGTTTTGCGACCAGTAACGGCATTAGTGACGACAAATAGCGGCACTTTTATTGAAATAAATTTTTGAACATAAAAAAAGAACTGTATCGACCAAAATGAAAACGTGTAATGTTCAGCATGCATTTACAACACGAACAATAGTTACGATTACCTGGTTTTTCATCAGAAGAAGAGGGTTGTGTCGACCAATAATGCGAAATGTAACAAGTAATTTAACAGAAAATCAAAAGTAACAAAAAACTGTTAAACTAATAGATGTAGTTTTAGACAGGCATAACTTTAGTCTCTAAGAATGTATTGATAGTTAAGGCACATATTCGAAAAAATGGTAACTATTTTTCACGTTGTACATGCGTGCTGAACGTTAAACTTTTTCATTTTCGTCGATACAGTTCGTTTTTATGTTCACAGATTCATTTATAAAATGCCGCTATTGGTCGCAAAACCCGGTATACTTAAACGATTTTCGAGGTGAATCATGAAAAATTCTATTGTCAAATGCATCACCAGGTAAATTGTTATTTATTTCCCATATAATTATTGTTTTAAATCATCAAATTGTCAAGAATAATAACGATTAAAGAACAGTCCACTCATGTTAAGTGCACGTTTTTATCCGGTCCAGATGTTGCGCATTTAATCGGAGGGACTGTTTTGGTTGTTCAATATCCATTATTATATTAACCTTTTATAAAAGAATTCGCCAATTATATTATGATATTTGTTTATGCCGTTTGAATCTAGAAGTTTTCAACGCTAAATAGATCAAAAAATCCCATAATGATTTATGCATGAATTGTAAACAGTCAAGGCATCTGATCCGTTGGAAATTTTAGAATTCTAACTGTTTCCGATGACTAGAATAGCTAAGTTAGGGTTTTCAATATCAGGTAAAAAGATATGGGCAGCATATATTCAAGTAAGAATTATCATAGATACTAACCATAATTCGGTTCCTATATGGAAGGGAGCACAAGCATAATGCTGTTTCAGGTATGAAACTTTTGTTGGTGTAGTATCCAATATTCATAGAAAGTTTGAGCATATATCATGGATAATTAGAAAAAAAAACAAGATATTTTGGATTCCAGATTCATTCCCTGGGTGTCAGTGTAAAATTTTACCTATAGATTTAATGTTTAATGTAAAAAGACACACGAAGTAAAAAATAAGTCATAAATACATCTTATCCACCTAGAATAATGTCTTAATTTAATTATTTAAAAAATGGATAATATAACTGGCTATTCTTTAACTCTCGATTGAAAAAAAAGTCTTTGGTCTTAACTTGAAGAAAAGAATAATCGTGTGTAAAATCCTTTAAAATCGTAATTCAGAGACTGATTAATTGCCTGTATGTCCACCAGTAAAATCTTTTAATACAAAGTTAGACAATAATTCAGTAAAGGCTGTAAAAATACATATGCCGATGAAAATTTTGCCTAAATATATGTTAGCTAAAAGTTCTTCAGAACAAACAACGATCACCATGTAATCTAGTGTATTTAGTGAGTTATTTATAACCACTATCTTTGGTGCCAAGATGTTGTTGTAAAAGCAAAAGCCGTCTCTATATCTAAACAAATATCAGAGTTGTTATACCATCTGTAATTGCAAATCCAACTCTGAGAACGGATCGAAGTTTAATAGCAAATGCACCCTTAATATATAAAGTAATTTGAACTACAGTTAGAATTTAACAATGTATTTTAGGGATTCTTAGTCATGTTCAACCATTATTAAACTAGTTTCAGGTAAAAGCATAAATTTTATCAAAACTATTTCCTTAATTCATGTTAGCCCTGAGAGCATGTTTCCTCTGAAGGGACTCTAATTTGTAAAACCCTCAATTAAGTATTAAAACGTATGATTGTGGTAATTAAATGCGTTTGATGGTTGTGTTCTGAAATGAATGATTTTATTTTCAAAGTTCAATGATAAAAATGAACAATCGATGGCTTGCTGAGAAATATATATAATATGACTATCATTATTGCCCATCAGCCTATAATCAAGTACAGCTATGATTTTTTCTTCCCATTTGAATGAAAATGTAAAAGAAGGTAAAACAACTGAATTACAGTTATTTAGTAAAAAATTAAACTTACGAACACATCCGCATTTGGATTTTTTTTAAATTTAGTAGGCGGTGTGATTCTCATCTGAATTGATCATTTATTCTAAAAATTCGAAATAAATACAAATTCACAAATAATTTGAATACATAAGCAAAAGATTTTTTGTCAATTTGATCAGATATTATTACGAGACGTATGATAAATCATTCTATTTTCATCGTTTAAAATTTGGCTCAATAAAAAAATGTAGATACACTCAAAGTTGATGAGATATACAGTTCATTTTTTTTCAATAAAAAATTGAGCGCCCCATAAAAATCATTTTCGAATCAATTTTTTGCAGAGTTCGATCAAAGTTGATAATTTTTGACGAAATGGACCTGACATCTTGTCCTTAGATTGATTGTCGCGATTAATTGTTTGAACCTGTAAGGCATAAAAATTTGGTAAGATTGGAAAGATATAAATAACATACCTTCTTTTAATTGTACCAAACCATTTGATTTTCTGTGAGAAATTACCACGATTGAAACTCGCAGCCCATCTAACATATCTCTGATCATCGTGTTTTGATAAATATTTACCATAACAAAACTATTTTTCAAATATCGCCCGATTGACATGTTTTAAATGTGAAAACCTACCGCATAGCATCATGGATCAAAGTAAATTTATCCGATAGAACCATTTGTCGATCTATAATAATTTAGTTAATTTTGATGAAAACCATCGTCGAATATTATCTTTCAATCATAGAATCACGAATCGACAGTTTGGAAGGTGATTTAACCAGATAAGAATTCAACGACATCGATTGGTTCCATCTTCAGCATTGTTATAAATTTTCAAACTGTTTTTACATAAATGATGCTGTTTACTTTCGGCTGAAAAACTCGTCAAAAGTGTTTTCATTCAATTTTGATGCCGATTGGTTACTGCATGATTATTCTAAACAATTTCTTTAGAATTCAAACTTAATGACACCGAATAAATTTTTGACTTCATATTTCACTTCAATACTGTGTTTTAACTTCAAACTCGAACACCCAACAGAGACCAAAGAGGTTAAATGGTAAGTTTTGCATAATTATCGTAATGAGTAATTTTAACTCTAGGTATCATCTGTCGGGCGCGTTCGGATATCTACAGATTTTTTGAAAACGATTAATGAAATAAAACCTATGGGTATGTGCTATTTGTGCTCAAAGCCATTTAAATTGAAAACTACGTTCGATTTGATGATATTTTATTGAATTGTTACCAATCAATAACCGAAAAAACCTGGTTAAAAATTTAAAGGTAAAAATCGTTTAGTATGGAAATTACGAGAATAAGCACTTTGTGCTCAGGGATATGAAATGGGTTATTTGCACACAAATTCCTCAGTATTGAAAACTAATTTGGTTGTTATTATATTTTCACTGAACTGATTTCAATCATTTAATTGCTGAATAAAAACTACGCCAAAAATTTACACATTGTAATCGTTCTGTACTACAAATTATATAGGACAGATAATCTTCTTTATATATCTATATATAGTAGAATAATGTCAGCCACTGGCTCACTCACTCACTCGGTAACGCTTTTTAATCCTAATCCTGGTCGTGCGATCTTACTGCAATCACACTATATAAACTTTTATCATTTTGATCATTGTAATTGTTGTTTTTCTCAATCTTTTAGTTTGCGTTATGTTAAATAATCATCAAAAAGCGGTTCAATCCCCTCTCCATGCTCATTTTGAGGGTGTGTACTAATCCATTGGGAGGATACTTTATTTGAGTGCAGTCCAGGTGTCATCGATTTCATTTTTGAATGCTTTACAAATAGCGATGGATAATTAAGGGTGAGAGGGAGAGTGGTGGTGTTATCCTTTATAGGGTAAGTTGTATTTATTCTTTAATCTACAATGCAAGTTTCGTTCAATTAATCTAACTTTCTCGAAGTGGCGGACGCCGCTGGCGTCTGTTAAATGGTCTAGTTAAATATATCCATCAACGAATTATGCAAAAAACTTTCCTCATATTCAGAATAAGTCGTCAATCATTCACTCTTTATTCATTTATTGGGTATGCAATATCCTGTTAATAATTTGGATGAGTAAAATCAATTACAACTACTTGGTTTAAAAGGTTGATTATCAAATTAATTTTTATTACATTCAATTTGTCATAATATAATTAAAAGAAAATAAATATGAAGTATGAATCTGACTTACCCCTGCGTGATAGAACCTGTTAACGTGTAAACCGTAAATACTGACCGGCTCTGGGGTCTTCCACTCTCACGCCATTGATGCGGTTCCCTAGTCTGGCCTCCATTCAAATGTTTATCGAAATTCTTTGAAATAAGAATAAGTTCTAAATATAGTAATCACTCCTATGACTCGCTTTCTGATTCCGCAGGCCTCAGCCGATCTTCTAAAATTAGTGGCCACAGCCCTACAGAATCGTAATAATAAATATTGGTTGTGATATAACTTGGCTATATACAGACCTCTAGCAAACGATGTCTTTTTGTTTATATTAAACTAAATCTTGTTTTTTCTTTCTTTACATTTTGTTTTACATGTAGCTGAACATTTATGAAATATATTTGTGCTAGATACATTTATCATTTTAAAAACAAATTAAAAGAACTTTTCAAATGGGTAATGATGATATGTAGTCCTAAAGAAACAAAAATCGACAAATCTACCAATCAACCTAATAAAAATTTATTTATACATTATGGAATTGTACATTATCCATGATAGCTAGAAGACAATGATGTACAAATTAATGTTAACAATATGATAATGCTATTTCTGAATAGCGAGATATATTTCTCACATATTCAGTCCGACAATTTAATTTTTATCATTTGTGTATCTTTTTCTTAACTTTGTCTTTAAAGGTGTGAAACCATGTCCCAGTAAATTACCCTAGACACTACATAGACAGCGAATACGATATTTTAAGCATACGACGGTCTTTTTCAGACTCTAATTCTGGATTTACACCCGTTTACACATACTGGCTGCGGTATTGCACGATACGGACATGCTTAACAGTAACTACATTACCTTAGCCATCTATAACGTGGATACTCATGTGACATTGGTTCGCCAGAAGAAATTAATTGAGTGCTGCTCAGTGCGGCTAGGTCTTGTCTATTCATTATCAAAACCTATATATTAATTAACTAATATTTATTATTTCTGACAAGAATAATGTGTAATAATTATATGTATTGAGTTGATATATAAAATGATAACAACAAGACTGAGATCATTAATATCGGAAATCAAAAAAATTATTTTGACTTGTTCAGATAACACCATTCTGACCAGACACAAGTAATAATTATTTTTCAATTTGATATATAATGTTTTATTTTTTAAACCCTTAATGGGACAAAAAAAATTTGTACCCAAAATATGTAAATACATTTGAATGATTAGGATTATTGTATAATTGTTCATATAGAAATTGAACTTTATAATCTTCATAAATTCTATAGGCAAATGTTTACTTCCTTCTACTATTTTATCGTTCTATAGCACAAAAGACATCACGATCTAGCTAGAAAATATGTTAAATACAGTAAGTCAAACTCTGTATTTTGTCCAAAATTTCGTTTTCATAGAAACTTAATTAAATTATGTAACATTCAAAGCATTG
>JWZT01005214.1:20137-34083 GCA_000827895.1 Thelohanellus kitauei
AAAATGAAAAAATATTTAATCCGAATATAGTACGCTTTGTTCGACAATCTCCAGAAATTCAATTTTTACTATATGGTTTCTGAACCAGCTTCAAATAATGACCTTTACATAGATTTCCCTGTAGATGTGAGTGTTCTAAACGAAAAGCAATTCAAAAAATGATTTAAATTATGGATGATGTCCTCTTTAAAAAAGGGCATTGTTAATGATTTTCATAACAGCTGTACGCCCTGATGTTTTTACTCACCATCATATATACTTTTCCATAATCCAATAGAGACAAACTTCTCTCAGAGGATATTATTGTTAGAAGTTTTTAAACCAACCTAACAAAATGATTTAATCATTACAATTTAAAAATGCAACAAATTTAGTCACACCCCAGAACCTAAAAAAATACTTTTGAACACATTAAAAACTATTTCCATGGTTGTTTGAGAAAAGAGGAGATAAATTCTTGACATCCTTATGTGATACTTGTTAATAAACTTTTCATAATTCACACTTTTCCATTACTAATGATAAAATTCCTTTCAATTGACAAAAATTAAAATTCAATCAGCGCATATTCAATTTTCTATTAAAAAATTCTATTTTGTCGATCAAATCTGTGTTGAATTCAGATTTTGAGAACATTATAGTGATATAAATTAATATCATTCATTTGAATATTTAAATGAGTCATTTAATTATTATTTATAAAAGTTACGTACAAAATACCCAACACCAGCATGAAGAGCATTAAAAATCTTTCATAACCAGAGAAAACACCCTGTAATCGTTCTTTTTCGCCGTTTGCAGAAGTTGCTTCCGACTTCACTTTAACTGTAAAATATTTAGAAAATCGATTATGTTTAAAATATGGTTGTTAGATGTATTTAATAATCTTTGCAACCAATTTAATAATTTTTTCATATATTTTATAAACGATTCCACAAATCAACAAGTAATTTCAAAAGCGGGATAATAACCTTTATTTATTAATGTTTTAAATTTACAGATCATTTGGATGTTTTTAAGATAGCAAAGCATAAAACGTACAGTTTGATATAAAACTTGAATAAGGTGATGAAAATGAACGAAACAAATATTTTGAGGTATATCTAACTAGAGATTTACAGATTTCAATTTTGATTTATAGCGGATAGAGAATGATTACTAATAACCATCACACACAGGATCATTTCCCATGACGTTCATTTTAACTACACGATTTGTGTAATTTCGCAAATTTCTTACAAATTTAATGAAAAACTGTAATAAATACTCGCATCATTGTTTGGCTAACTTACAACAAATATTACCATTGTTTTAGCAAACATCATTCGATTTGAAGGCAAATAGTCTTTCTCAAATTTTTGCAATATTAGTTTGCTTGAGAATTCCGAGATAGACTTAAAAGGAAAGTTGATGAGACAAGGTTAATTATTCCATCAATGCAATTATTTTTTGATTCGTAAAAAGTTTTATTAAATAGATGGCAAAGATTATTAAATAGATCGAAAACCACTATATTTCAATTAATATTCATAATGTGGCGCTGTCTAATGGATGTAATCAAGGCTGCTTGCTGACCTCCTATTGGTTCCAATGTAATTTGGAGTATTCTACGTTAAATTTTTTATCACATACTAAGAACAATAAATAGAACAACATTATGCCTGATGGACAAAATTGTTTACCCATATGAATCTAATTTTACGAAATAATAGGTCAATTAAAGATCATTTCAGTAATAATTTTTATTAATTTTTACTAAATGTTCTTCAAAATAAGGCGGTTTTTGGCATACACTGAACAACCTAAAGAAACCGATGATTCTATGTTTATTATTGGAACTTTATTCGCCCAATAAAGTTTCTTTTATATTTATGATAATTTTTATGTTCGAATCTATCTCGGAAATACTTTCTTTTTATTCTCTGATTGATCCTTTAATGTTTATTTTTCTTAGATATCCTTTTTTGTTGATTTAATATATTTTTTACATTATGAAATAGACTTAAACGTTTCTGATCCTTTATATACCTATTCAGTATAATTCATTTCATCGTCTTCGACCTTCATTTTCAAGACATGTTGAATCATGCTTCTCATATATGGCATCTTAAAAATACATTTTATAGACTGGACATCAACGAATATAGGTAGTTGTCAAAAGATATTTTTCATGTTAGATCTGTTTAGGCAGTAGGTTCAGATTCTATTAAATGATATGAAATATAAACAAAAATTCTAATAACATTCTGTGAGGTCAATGATATTTCATTTCAAAACCAGTTATATACACCTCAACCTTGTATCAAACGATGTAAACAGAGGTACCTCTGAAACATATAATATATTTAGATCAAAATTTCTAAACAGTTTGATTATTATCGCATTTAATTTGTAAAAATGTTCAAATCATTTGAATGATGTTGACACAAGATATAATTAAAACGGTTGAAGTTTTGGATCATAGTGTATATTGATAATAGCTTTCCAATTAATGGATAATTCTATGATCAATTGTCCAATATCTAGTTATATTTCCGTCCAAATTCACTGAATATATTAAGTTTTCAAATTAAATAAAGCCCAAAATAACAAAAATATATATCAATATATTTATAGTCAACGATACCGATAGAAGAAAAGATGATTTTTGAAGTCTATTTTGACATTAATTCGAAACCTCCGAAAATATGTTTTTATTTCATTTCCATATATAATATTTATTATTGGTGTTAGAAGACATCTACTCGTTTATTATTCCTTTTCTAAGGATTTTATGCATAGGTCAAAGGATGCCCATATTTATGAGTAGAGGCTCAGTTATTAAGTCGTAATTTTATACAATACGCCTACTCGGAAATATAATAGGTTTTCGACAATTAGTGTAAAGTTTCAGAGATCTGCATACTATGTTGTTAAACATAGATAAACAGAATAATTTAACTTTTGCATCATGCAAAGCTCCCAGTATTAAATAGGAACTTTGCATACATGCCGAAAATTGTTGATGGCATACATTACCTAATTATTAATTCAGAGAAGGTTGACACCATCGAGATAAAACCCAGAAATCAACACCAATTAAAAATTATAGCCAAGAGCCTCACTTAAAGAAGACGTGCTACATACGAAGTTAGATGTTTTGCTATCTTAATAAACCATTCCTGAAAGTAGTTCAGCTAAATTATAACATAGGTTATTCATAACTGGCGAAATTACAGATTTGTCTATATGAGTTTTTTGATGGACGATCCAGACAGGCGTTATCTCTATAAGATGTCGAGTAGAAATCGAGTATTTATAACAAATAACCTTTCTTAGCAACTGATATTTTACTCATGACCTTGATGAAAGTGACAAAAAGGGTCAAATTCTGACTCTGTGGTTTTCAAAAATTCAAAGGCCTAACCGCCATATCACGATGAGTATTTTTAATTTCTGCGGAATTTGGCTTATATGATCCCTTAACGTTGCCAGATCAAGTGATTTTCGAATATCTCATTTATTGCAAATTAAACTAATTTAAACAATTATCCAATACTTGAATTCAAAACATAAAAAATTAATATCTTGTCATAAATATCACTCATTAAACACAAATATATTCTTTTACCAAGCATTTATTTGAGCATCGTTTTTCAAAAGTGCACGATGCTGTAAAAATAAGATTGTGTTAAAATTGTACTGGGTTTTGTGAAAATGCGCAAGCAAATCATTATATCGCGAAATGTATCAGGATTATTAAACTAAAGTCGCATGAATTCTCTCAGGGACTTCGTTTCACCGGTCAATTTAAGAATTTATGTACTTTACTACCTGAAAGTTATTCCTCAATTATCTTTTGACGTCGCGTATATATGTGTGAAATTTAACCACTGTTGTCTACAAGAACAGAATATTTCTCTAAAAACTATACTTGATCGAATTAATCATAATTTATAAAAATACAAAGAATAAAGTTTGCAATATGTAATCTATTAATATTTTTAGTAGATTTAATTCTACCTTGGCGATCGTCTCTCAACGGTATAATTTGGGGGACAAGGTGTATCGCCTTTTTTCGTATTTTTTGCAGCGGTCTTTGACACATTGAGCCTGATAGTTTGCTTTCTAGACTTTGCTTTGTATAAGTTAATGTGGTTCTTTTTCATGATTTGTTTCCATTTATATGTATTTGCTCGTTTGTTAGGAACTAACCGTGGAGAGCTTTTACGACTTGGGTCTATCGCTTCAATATTTCCAATATTGAGGGGAATATATTCCGGAAGGTGACAGTCATTATGGTATGCGACGATCGCATTGTTTTGAATACAAGCTGGACGAATAGAGTTGGTCTCGATAGAATTATTCCCAGTATCATTTTGCTGAGAAGAATTTGTAGAATTCGTAATTATCCGGCCATCAGTGGAACATGTAGAATCGTCATATTCTGAATCGCTCGAAATACAATCGTCAATAATAGGCGATGTCAAAGGAGACATAGGCCATATATAGGTTGGGCTATCAGGAATTACATCGAAAGAATTTTCCCAATTATCAATTCGACGAGTAGAATCGAAAGAAACTGAATCGCTCTCAGTATAACTAGGACTAAAAACGTTGTCTTCGAGAGAATTATTCCAAGTTTTGTTTGGCTGAGGAGAATCTGTAGAAATCGAAATTATCAGGCCATCACTAGAACCAGTAGAATGGACAGAATTTGAATCACTTGAGTTACAATTGTGAATAAAAGGCGATGTCGCTGGAGACGGAGGCCATATATAAGTTGGGCTATCAGGAATTTCATCGAAAGAATCTTCCCAATTGTCACTTTGAAAACTATAATCGACAGCAACTGACTCGCTTTGAATATAAATAGGACTAAGACAGTTGGCTACGAGAGAATTGTTCCCAGTATTGTTGAGCGGAGAAGAATTCGAAGATGTCCCACTATCAGTTGAACAAGAAGACGAAGACGAAGAAGAGGAGGAAGATGACGCAGAGGAAGAATCGTCAGAATCTGAATCCCTAGAAATGAATACGTGAATATAAGGGATTGTCACGGGAGACAAAGGCCATATATTAGTAGAGATATCATGATTTCTCTCGAACGAATAGTTTAAATTATCAGTTTGATTAGTATAATTGACAGAAACTGAATCATCCGATGTCCCCATAACGCAGCATTGGGCTCTTTGGGGCATGTTAGTATCATTCATGCCTTGGTATTCATACAATCTGGGATACTTTGACAATCTTGCTGCGTCGATTCTCATACCTTTTAACTTCTCCTTTATCACCTGAGGGCCAGACTGTTTTTGACCGTTCCATACGGCTTCTTTTACTCGGTTTTCCAAACAAGAACATCCTGTGATCCGTATACCTGGGCAAACTATCATGTCTCCATCCGTTTGGTCTTGACGATCTGTTCGGTTGGCCATAAAAAATGCTTTCTTATTAAGGTTAATATTTTCACATTTATACACTTCTCCGCCTGTGTAGAGATCGTGCAATTAATAAAAAATATGACCAAATGTACATTTCAAAATGATTGAAGGACATTTTTTTATATCATTTGTTGATAAATTAGGCACAAATTTGTCCAGATATTTATCTTGGTTAATTTTAAATAAAATTAGGACAAATAAAATGTATCATTTTTCCTGAGTTAAAATTGACTGCTTGTTTTAGCTGAAATAATGGGATTCCCCCAGTTTTCGAATTTCAAAAATCGTGAGACATTTATCTCTGAATAATTTTACGTAAAAATATTTGGATTTGATTTAACAGGCGTATTTTTCACCCAAATATGACAAATGATGAGGTGAAAATATTACAACTGATGCATTTTTAAATGGTTAAATTATATTAAACGCAGATAATTGATAAAATTTATTTTGATGCTCAGAAAATGTATTTTCATCAATTGATTTTGTAGCATAAATCAAATTAAATATTTTGACCAAAATTTTGTCAAACATATGCGTGACAATATATTTTTGTGCCTAAAGGTGGTAGGAAATTCTTGCCGAATTCTTTCTTAATAGCAAATATTCACTGATGTAATGCTAATGAAATTAAAATAGGCAGACTAAAAGAAATCGATTATCAAAATTATGTTGCTTTTATGATTTTCGGAGAATGCGTATTTCGATATGAGTTTGCCAAGCTTTGCTTAAAAATGAACCCTTAAAGATATGACACCTATACGATTATCAAAAACCCAAAGAATAAAAATGAAGATGCAAATGTTTTCTTTTAAACAGAGGTATATTTAACTCAAATTGATGTCAAAATATTTTTTGAGAATTCGATTACACAGATCTAATAAATTGTTCAAATTAAATATTTGGTTAAAGAATTTAAAAAAATTACAATTTATGGTTATTAATTGAAATGTTTGAAAGCTAGAGTCAAACCCATTCTTTAAAATGAGGGATTTATTTTTGTGATTCAGTCAACGAATAATGAATATTTTTATTACCGATTATCCAACATCTTAACAAGATTAAATTACACCTGCGTATTAAATTTTGTTTTTATCGTGTCCATCTATTGAAAATATTTGAACTTTCTTATATTCCATCTCAATTTATATTCTAATGATCAAAAAATTTAGATTATATGAGAATTGATTATAACTCATTTTAAGTGGAAATTACCGAGTCCAATCGCTATTATTACGTAAATTCGATAAATATGTCGAAGGTTGTCGAAGAAACAATGAGCTATATTTGACATGTTGCTTTTTGAAAATCATCAATACTCACCGAGGCGCTCATCGGTACACAACATTTGGATGATACCCAGTCACGATATTTCATATATATGCCACAATGAAATTATGCCTACATCAAAAATCATGTTAGCTAACAGCATTTTTTGTAGTGTGTACGATAATTTTTGTCTCACTGAATGTAAAATGATATCAAGTTGATATTTAATGTTTGAGACACCCAATATTACATCGTTTGTCGCCATATGTTGCAAAATGATCATTTCATTTACTAATTTATGGCAAATCGGCTGAACTCGTTTTTCAAGTTGGTGAATTTTATTTAATGTATACGGAATTATGCCCAAAAAATTTTATCAACTGAACCGAAAGAGATATATTCCATGATTGATGATCAAGACAAATAAACATGTGATTATCCAACGAAATATGTCTCATAATTTCATCATTGAGAAATCGAATAAAAAATATCCGACAGGCTTCACTTTGTCGTTTAAAAAACAAGAGGATAAATATTATTTTATCGGCTGAGGAAAAAATAGGAGGAATCAGTTGTACCAGTGTGATATTTGTATCCGGACTTTATCAGTAAATTCTTTGGAATATGTGTTTTTCGACTTAATAAAATATTCTCCTGAAATCGAAATCTATTTATATTCACAATATGAATAACTAAAAAAATTTAATTGTTTTGTTATGAAAAAATGTGTTTTCAACGGTTCAAATTGGAAGGGATAATTAAAATGATCAACCGGTAAATAATGAGGTTTTTGGTCCCTTTTCTACAAGGCTCCACCTGCTCCAGTTTTAATTTATTCAAAATGTAAAAATATAATAAATTTTCGTTGAATGTTTAAAATGCCAACTTTTTGCAGTAAATTATCGCCACAACATAGCGCAAGTAACCCCCAACAAATACACTTGATGTATTCTCTAATCAACACGCTTTTCTTGCAAAGCTTTTAGAGATTACACTTTTAATTTATTCTTATATAATTGACCTTCTGAATGAGCCCGTAGGTATATTAATTGAAAGAAAAATTGATAAGGCACGAAAATTTACGTTCTGAGTTAGCCCACCGATATATTTGGTAGGAAAATGGTGAAATCCTTCATTAGTTAAATTCGGTAGTTATTTGGTAATTAGATGGTTGTTGGCATATAGCAACAATGGGCATGAAAGGGTTAAGCTGATTGCATGGATTTAAAGTTTGTTTCAGAGTTGATTAGGTTAGTTATAATGCTTATTATGTCGATTGCGATTTTTATTACATTGGTTGTAATTGGAATAAATTGATGCAACCTCTTATTAAAATGATTGCAAAGTGTATTAGGTCGATTGCACTGTTTATTAATATGATAGCAATGTTTATTATATTGTATGCGTTTTTTTTATTAAGTTGATTGAATTAATTATTAAGTTAACAGCAAAATATATTAAATTGAATGCAAATCTTATTAAATTGGTTGCAGAGTATATTAAGTTATTTGTAATGGTTATTAAATTAATTAAATTTGTTATAAAATTGGTTGAAATGTTTATTAAAGTGCTCGCAGAATTTATTAAGTTGTTTTCAAGGATTATTACGTAGGTCGAAAATCCATATACCGGGTTATAGTTCATTATCGCGCAAATTCAATTTCATTTCGAGTAAACTCCCTATTTAACTATAATGTAAATATAATTTAATTTTGGATTTTTATCAATGATTGAAAGTCAAAATACGATTTTTAGTATAAATTAAGAGTTTTCCAAAAATTTTTGTAGCTAGTTTTGTTGTTATATGGTGATGAAAAAAACTAATAATAAAATTATTTTCACGAGTGAACGTCAACATCAGAATCTGTTACATTTCATCGTTTCAGAGGCATGATTTATTGAAAAAACTATATTCATTGTACAATGGAGTGAATGAGATTTAAAAAAGCTGTCTGTCTTACGGCAGCAATAAATTAGCCATTTACACTCATTTCAAATTCATGATTGGGTTGAATATTTTAAACAGAGTGGAAATCAGCACAAATATCGTCGAAAATAGATATCCGCTGGAATATTGATTTAAATTCTAAATTCATATTCTCGTTTCAGTTATTCATTATTTCAACAAGGAATTTCGTTTGTTGAGAGATAAATGATGATATATGTGAAATGAAATGGAATTTGGAGGATTTAAAATGTAATTGGCGCGATAAGGGATGGAAACCATGTAAATGTGTTACAGAGTTTATTAAGTTGATTGTAATGATTTTTAAATTGATAGCAAAGTTTATGAAGTTAATTGTGAGGTCTATTAAATTGATTGAAATTTTTAATAAAAGGTCAATGCGATTTGGCCTAGAAAATCTGACATTACGAAGATAAGCGATAAACTAACCTTAGGATAATTGCGGATATTTTACCTTCTCGAACATTTTCATGTTCTATTTTTGCTTAATAATAAAGTAAAAAGAACTTCGTATGGAAATTTTAAGTACCAATAATGGGGTTTTGAATGAATTAACGAAAAAATTAAATACAAAATCTGGCATTAGTGACAATCAGAATTGTTACTTTCGATTTATAGTTAAAAGAGAAACATCAAAAAAATTTTTAATTCATTTTTGCGTGCCAGTTAAGAATGCCCATGAATGACCAAAAAATAATACGAATTAGATAATTATCGATGCAGGTAAAATCATATCGCGAAATTTGAACTATGTTATCATATTTTTGACATCATGTTTAACGAACAACGAGGATTTCGGGTCATGGGGAACGGAATGGATGAAAAACTCTGATTTCATCACAACAATAAGATGACGATTGACATCAGTGTCCAATTCGTATGGCGTTCGATATTTTACTAACACACCGATATATACAGATGCGTAATAAGCAACGAAAACAATTTTTTTTGAAATGTTGACTTTCTCAACTTTTTAAATTAAAATCATTATGAATTTTTAGATGCTCGATTTGCGACAGAACCCCAATATTACCAGGTATGTAATCCAATGTTGGATAATATAATTTTCAATTATGGACACCTTCTATGAACATTGTTCAATTTATTCATAAAATCTTACCCGTTACGAAAAAAATTAAACAAAAATAAGGAACACATATCAAACGCAGTAATAAATGCATAAACCGGGTTATCAATCTCAAACGACACAATATTTGTTTGAGTTTGAACATATTTTAAACTATTTTTCACATAAATTAAATAATTTTGATGAAGGTAATACTCATCAACAGTATTTGCAGAGACTAATAATTAGTTATTTTAATTGTTTTTCACCAATTTTATTCGTGTGAGTTGGGATTTTACGCCACACGAAAGATGTTTGTATAAATTTGAGTAGCAAACGAGCTCAAGATGTCGTAATTTGAGGAGCACTGTGTCCAACATAGAATACACAACCTGTTAAAGTCTTTAGATTCATGTTAATTCTCTGTGTTCGATCTAAAATAAAATTTTCTCTTTGTTGAGGGAAATAATGTTCATTTTTAATTTATTTCAGTAATTTTATGGAAAAATTTGAGCCAAAATTTCTAAGACATAGCAGTAATTAACTTTTCATATTTTAGGTAATGTTCGGAAGGTCAAATTCGCAGTGTCAAAATGCGTGACTGTTTTTAATTGGTTTCGTAGTTTATTAATTTGATCGATACCATTATGTATTTGAGCCTGAAAAACCCGTGCCAGAAGTTTTGTATATGATTTGATCTTCACATATAAGGGTTTGAGTTAAAAATGATGTTTTTGAAATTAAATTCGAGGGACCAAAAATTTGACCTGGATTAATTCGAAAATTAACAAACAGAAATTTTATTCAACTTGCTTTGATTATTTATGGATAGTCAAAAATTACTTGTGTCGAGATAATAACCATCGAATTCATTCTTTATTATCAATGCTGTTCCATTCGTCGTTTAGTAGAAATAAATACACATCGTTTTCCAGTTTAAAATCCTTAAAATTCATTATCTATAAAGAAAGAACCTCCACTACCTGATTCATGAAGTGTTAATTTGATGGTAAATAAGATATTTCATGGTCGCTACGTTCAAATATATCCACGATCGTTGCGATCTCTACGAATCTGATATTGCCCAAGATGATAATGCGCCCAGTATAAGTAAAATTGATTTGTTAGATGTGTCAAAAATGTTTTAAATATATCCTAGAAAACTCTGTGATATATAGATTCAGCTGTATATATAAATCTATACTATACAGTATGTGTTAATCATTTAGCAAGCTGATATTCTTAAACAGGATGTTTAGTAGCTAATAACCTCTGTATTGCCCACTAGCGATCAAACCTGTTGAATATTCCATGAAATCAAAATAAGATCCTATGGCTTTTTATCCCTTTGAAAACCTATTTTATAAGATCAACAAATAACAAAATAATAAGAAATAAATGCGGTGTTCCTTAATATTTTCGATTGTGTATTTTTCTTGATTCTTAATCTTCGAAATTAAATTTAACAACATTCAAATATATCTAACATTCCTAGTTTAAATTTGATGTCAAATATCCATAATTTTTTCGTTATGTTTTATTGTGAGATATTTGTATTTATGACAGCCGATTAAGTTATAAAAACAAATATTTTGAAATTCTTCAAATATAACTTAAAATAGCTTTATTCCAACATTAAATTTTGATTGAAAAATTGAAAAAAATCATCGTAGGTGTCTAAAATCTAACAAAAGCATGCATATTTCTCTATGATTTCAAGTGTGATCAAATAATTCATTTGAGATTGTACTAGCTAAGTAAACATTGATAAGATGAATAGGCTCATATTTGTTCTCGTTTGCCATAATATCTCACAATGTAAGTGTTAAATCTTTCAAATATGATAGCTATGACAATGCCACACGTCTATGTTGATAGATATAGGGGACTGACGCTCTTTTACTTCGCTATTATATTTTGAGCCTATATCAATTTCACGCTTCTTTTAAATAATTCCTGAAATTTCAGGTATTTTCGCCAATTATACCATCCTTTTTTTTCTCAATATTGGAAATATCCTTGAGAAAATATCTCTATCGTTGATTCGAAACGATTTTATCCTTTCATCTAATGATATTATGCATTTATTCTGATATCAATTTCATTATCATATTTTTATTTCTGACATTAGTGTGTATTATGGCTGAACTTCAGTCAAATATCCAGTTGAAAAAATAAGTTATTTGAAACAAACAATCCTAAGAAACAAATCGACAGATTTCAGTATTGGTTTGTTCTCAATTTATCAAATAATGAATTTTGAAAATAACTTGCTCTTTGTTAAAAATACGGGTATATTGACATATTACCCAGAACTATCGCTCTATATTCAATGGCATTTTTTAGATATTATCTTTCAGATGGATTGAACATTTTTGAAATGAAGTGAAAATTCTACAGTTTGAGTATTAAATGATTTATGAAACTGAATATGTGATTAAATCTGAAATTGGTTTCCAAGATAAGTAATGTTGGCTGAAAAATTATATATTTCACTCTACACGATAATTACCGTCTCAAAACATTGAGGTATTGCTTCGCCAAATTAATCGGGCTTCTAGTAAAAAGCCAACTCAAAATCATTAAAATTTGAATCTTTTGTGTAAATTTTCACAAATGCAATTTTTTATGTACTTTAGCCTACGCTGAATAATTTTTAGCGTCAGATTTTTTTTAATATCAATATTGTCAAAGATATTTTATTTTAAAAATAATGACTGTTATGATTGATGATGCCAACTCTAGTTATCTGTCGCGATAATAGCGCAAAATTTTGTAAAAATAGGATATACATAGTGTCACAATATTTGTCTCAAACAAAGTTTTTTAGAAATCTCAACTTTAATAGTTGGTAAAGGCCATTTTAAACTGACAATTTCAACACATTACCTGATATAGAAATGGTCCTTGTTGATGGAATCCTTTATCTGTATAACTCATAATGATTTACGCACAAAAATACCACTATCGAATGTTTCTTTAACAAATATTGTATATCTTTTTACATATATCGGTGTATTTTTCTATTTGATTGAACTTTTCTTGTTAGTTTTAACATTTAAAAAACATGATATATTGTGAAATCAATATAATTTATTCAAATGCGAGAGAAAAAAAATTATTGTCGATTAAAAAAAATCCCATTTAGCTGCAGACTCATATAACTGCATAAACTCGTCATAATGTCAATTAATGCCAGTTTCCATAATCTAAGACACAAAACCGGATCAAGACTTTTATCGAGAATACTGTATTTTATAAAAGTTTTTTTGAAAATTCGGAGATTTAAGGGAATAAGATTTTATAACCTGCACATAGCTCACGGTTAAGATATAAATATAGAGACTTTCGGAGCTTCAACATGATAGATATATTACGAATGTCAATCACACCTTAATGAAATCTTTTGGACTCGGTAGAAGAATAAATGGTTTATGCGTGCAGAATGTATAATCAAAAGCGATCATATCACAATTTTTATGAAGACGATAGGTACGTTATCAGTAACTGGTAAAACTGTTGCCTTCAATGAAAAAGGTGCTATTTCTGATCTTACAAAAATATATAACTTAAAATTATTTACAGTTATTTCGTTGAGTAAATGTACAGCCCGCACATGTTAGAGGAGGAGGTAGTTTACTTGGGCCGACTGCCTCAAACATAATGATGGGGCGGTCCAACCATAACAGGATGGGGGTCTTTGACCCATTTAAGTATCGAACCGGTCGCATAATTGTTTTTGATGGTTTTTTGAAGCTTATCTGTCGTTTCGGACCGCTACGGCTCAATGGTATTCGTGAACGCACTGCGTAAGATCATGTCAAATGTTTGTTAATAGTCTGACCCTAGTCATCCGTATTTATAGGTATTTATATAGATATCTCGTTCTTGCGACAAGAGATCTGGCCCAAAGCCGTCATGCACTTGGCCAAGGTGGACCATCATGAGTTACAATTGTCGCAAACTGCTGCTATTACTGTTAGATGTACTCACGAGGCTTCATAAGCAGATTAAACGCAAGTCGTTTAGCACAGGCCAAAATATCAAAGAGGAAAATGTTGCCATATAACAGGTTGAGTATTGTCCATGGCCCAAAACCCTCCATTGGGGAAGATCCAGAGTTTACTCGCTGATAAATCGCAGACCGACCTGAGGTCGTCGTGGTCGTCAAGGCCAGCTTGTGAGCTCGAAAACCAGGCAGACCTATCCCTTACTGGACGTG
>JWZT01005214.1:34110-98916 GCA_000827895.1 Thelohanellus kitauei
GAGGGGTCAACCTGCCCATCGGCAGTGAAACACGGATTATATGGTTGTCATAAACAGACCCTATATTAGTTTTTGATTTAGTTATCTCCTTGAGTAAATCTATATGTTATTTATTTGGCTGTTATTTTTATATCAATTAATATTATTGATAATTGTTTGGTTATCAATCAACAACTTGAAACCAAATGTCCAATCAGAATATTGTATGACTTTTATTTATGTTGGATTTAGAAAATCGGCCTGTTCATTTTTTCTTTTCAAAATTATAAAATGTGATTAATTACAAAATTTAATACTATCTATTATAATATTGCTAAAAAAAATGATATTTAAAACACATTTTATCAGTAAATCGTAGATCTACCAGATAGATTGCCAAAGCTATTATTTTCTTAATTTTGGGTCAGACGCAAATTTATTACATTCAAAGATCATATGTTTATGACACTCATGAACTGGAATTCCCGTAAATTTTGTTCCACATTTTCCAGTGCAACGAGGACACCATTATGTATGCCCAACTTACCTAGATTTTCATGAAATGGAATTTCGAAAATATGGAAGCCAGCCAGTTCAAATCTATAAAAAATAACATGGCTAATAGTAAAGAAAGCACGGTAAATTCTATCAATTCATATATTAGCTACAGGGTACAAAGTTTGGATATAAAGACATGGCATATACACAGGAAAGTAGTGTAATACTAAACTGTATGCACTTCTGAATAAAAATTGATAAGTTTGCAATGAATTTAAGATTCATTTCATAAGCCAAAATTAATAAAATAATTGACATTTTAACTGCACTTTGAATGCTATATTATAACTAGGCTAATATGTTCAGGTAAAATTTTTCTTTAAAATACAGAATTTTAACGATAAACTTCGGATGCAGGCCTAACCACGAAGTAAAAAAGTAATCACATTGACTCAGTTGTACCTTATTTGTATCTATGAAAATGAAATTCTCTAATATTTAAAAGGCGAAATTGAAATACAAGATCAATGAAATTTGGAATCATAAATGAATTAACAGATTGAATTATCTTACGTCGACATATGTCACCGAGTGAATTCTTGAAATTATGACATAGTTGTTTATGTCGAAGTTTCGGAATAACGATCGAATAGATATATTACTATAAAATGATCAATTGTAGTTATCATTTCATCCCAGTTTTATAACAAATATACATTTATAAATGTTTCGAACAATTAGGATACTTTATTGACACAGTAATATTTTTAAATGCACAAACCCCATTTCAATGTGCGTTGATTTTGGTTGGTACAATACTCATAAAAATAATTAATTAAAACTAGTCTGAAAGTTAGAAGTATACACTTTTGAAAACAGTTTTGAAAAGTTTAATTTGTAAAGGAGTGCACAAACGAGAAATTTAATGATAATGTTACGTCTTTATGTTTTAGAGTTAAGGCAATTTTGCGAGCTAATAGAAACATGCGAAATTTCAAACATTACTTGATTCATGTTGACATTAATTTTAATAAAATAAACTCAACCGTAAGAATGATCTAAAATATATTCAAGAACCTATCACCTGTTATGAAAAAGGCCAATGTACGAATGAGATAATGTAGGGATTCCTCCGATATTTTGGGATATAAATAGGTGTGGAGAACATAGATAATAAAATATATTTGGATTGGTTAAAAATATGCATCATAGTATATACACGATAATATTACAATTCATAATTATTTGTTTGCCTAAATCACATTTTAAGACATCCGATTACAGAAAACAAAAGCCCGGATTGATTTAAGCATCAGTATATTGTCAAAAAGCATATCTATCCATTTTTCAGAGGCTGCATTAGGCTGACGATGTTAATTAGAGATAAAATTGGTATATAAAGGGATATAAATTATTTAGTTAATCTTGAAACAATTATCAGCCAAAAATATGGTAAGATAATCTAGTAAGAGTAATATGGATAGAAATTAAAAAATAGTGATACTATGAGTAATCTAGTTTGTGATCCTTGATACCCTACTTTGTCGAAGCTCATCATTCAATTTGTTGACACTTTTTGAGTTTATTATTTTACATGTATCGTAACGAAAACATCCGAGGATTTTACATATGAACACCTCGATTGTTTATTCCTCACGTAAATTTTCGAAAAAAACGATTATAGATAAATATTGATCATGCGTTTGCATATTTTCTACGTAGTAATATTTTGTCCACAAGATGATAATATTATCAGATTATCTCTGATAAGACCTACAATCGTCGATTTAGGGATAATGTAAGAATTTTTCTCAATTTTAGATCAAAATGATACACTTTTTAAGAAAACTTAATTACCGAGCGTTTCAAGTTTTAATAACAGTATTAATGTCCGTCCAACTTCTGTTGTTCACTTGTTGGATTTTTTCGCCTAATCTGATAACGGTTGCCCAAATCGAAAGTAATAAATCAGAATATATTCAAACAAGATACGGTTTGTTATTTTCCTATGACGATATATCTAGTGATCAATTTTTCATGAATTTAAACAAAGAAACAAAGTTCACAATTGTAGCATCTATAATTGCTGGTTACGGATTTTATGTCTTGAGAATCTATGATCTATTTAAGTCAATTAAGAAGACGAATGACATAAAGGCATATTATGTCTCATGGGTTATCACATGCCCATATATACGTAAGACATTTTTAAATATAGTTACCAACAATTTGCTTCATTTGATCATATTCAAGCCTCTGTTTATGAAATACTCTGGTAATTAATTTGATAAATTTCAGAATCTGTTGGAATAATACGCTTAAAATCCTACTTCGGTATTCAAATATATTTTCCGCTGTTGATACTGTGTTTTAAAATCGTTGAAATATTACTATTCTTCTGTCACATCTTCAATTTTGAAACGATGCCTTTGAAAATAAAGCATTCAGTCCATGAGGCTAAAACAAATAACGTGGAATCCAAACAACCTGATGTGGCAGAAGACGTCATTCAAAATAGTAATGAAGAAACTACCTAATTACTGTTGTAATATCAAGCTAATATCAATTATGTATCTACTACATTAATTTTCATAATTTTTTTTAACTTCATGACGATGATTAAAGAACCGTTTTTGAAAATAAATATTTAGAAATGGGTGTCTGTCAATCAACTTCAAAGATTTTGTTAAAAATATAGTGGAAGATGATAATTTCTGATAAATATATACATCAAGGAAGTTTTTTAATGAATTATAATCTTTATAATCCCAATACGGTCGTAATTTTGCTTTCAGTGAAATAATTCAGCATAAAAAACAACACATTCTATAGGAATGATTGTTCACGGCATTAATATATGTTTTTTATAATAGATTTCGGCTAAAATTTAAGTATTATCAAGAATGAATTAATAAATCATGTAAAACGATTATTTAAGAACAGAAAGGTTAATAAATGATTGGTCATATTGAAACATTTCCACATGACAAACTTATTTTCGTTTCAAACACGATTTTATAGTTCAAAGGCGATTGTTTGAATATTTACGGATAATTTATCACACAACTTTTTGTTTTAGAAGCATCAAACTCTTAAATGTATTCATCCAAGAACTTCGTTTGATATTTAAATTACAAAAATAACAATATATTGTATTTTTTGAAAAGTTTGTTACGATGTGATAAATATTTCATTCCTTAACTATCTTTGTTTGAAAAATTGTTACTAATTAAATAATCATTGGGAATTATTATTTCATTCGATATTATAATGATAACGTGACTGGTGTAATTTTGATACAGTAGGATATAAATAGTTTATCCATTTAGAATAACTTCAGTGAGCTTTCTATGGATGGACAAATGTATGAAAATCGACTTGCAGATTTGGAGTTAAATCTAGACATCTTTCTAAAAAATATATATATCAACAAGCCATCGGGTATTTAAAATAAAAATATTCAAATATTTTTGACTGTTTACAGAATTGTTAGAATTCATTTATCAAAGAATAGCCATATGAAAACCTTTTAGAAACATAGATGTCTTAGACATCGACAAAATACGGATTTACTATTACGATAAAATTCTAAATCTTAGTTCAATAAATGAAATGTAACAGCACTAGTCTACGGTAAAGGTTACGGTATTAGAAGTAATATAAAGATGTACTATATCCGATCTATCATTTTAGTACCTCCATATATCGATAATTACAGCATATTGTTGAAATATCAAACAGATGGAACGAAAGGTATATATTGTATAGTATGTGATATCACAGTGCGAATCACATTAGGATAGCAAACTCGGAGATCATTCATATTGACCAAATATCAAAACGAGTAGGCTTTCCTATAGAAAATTTACACTTTAATTCTAGTAACGTTTTTTTCAATTTCTCGCTTTTCCAAATTTATTTAGTGTGTTTATTGAAGATACATCTTGATATACAATTCATTAAAATATATCTTCTTATTATCTTTGAACAATCATTGAAAACTTTTAAAAATACTCATTAAATTATTAAATAAATGATAAATTGAGTGAGATACAATTGTAGAAATCTACCAAAATGGTTTGAAGTAAATTCTCTTATTTCTCTATTTATCCTATCCCTTGATATAATACACTTTGATTCGCCAAAAAAATATAATTCTTATGTGTATGAAAACAATAATATATAGTGGAACTAAAGGCGATTTAGATATACGATATCGAATCTTGTTTATGGGTTTTCACAATCATTCGTTGAATTCACAATAAAATATGAATCTCACATAATCAATAAATAATATTTTTATAGTATTTCTGTTCTCGTTATTTGTAGAATTCAAATATCACAACACATCTTTTAGATATTCTCGATACGTGCCGTGCTATTGAATTTGATTTTAATTATCTCCTGTGTTATTTCAGCTCCTACAATGATATTTCGATTTCATGTAGCGATAATGTCTCAAAGACCGAATGTTAAAGATCCTCTGGGCAGATTTCAAAACATGACAATAATAAATATGTATAATATATGTGTGGCCAGTGTAATCCATGATATTTAGTATATGGGTTTTCAATCATCTTGTAAAAAGTTTACTTAAATTCAAAATATCTTTCAAGGTCCACATTATAAACGTCTTGTAATCAACTGCCCGTTTTTTAATCAAAATCAAAAATTTTAAAATGAACGATGAATTAAAGTGGTTGCCAAAAACCGAAAAATGTTGAAATGAACCAATCGATACACAGGATGGAAGTATAAACAAAATGATACTTGTAAACATGATAAATTATAAAATTATTTGACATTGACCTCACGCCTCAAGAGCCACATGGTTTCTAAAGAAGACCAAATATGTAAAGTGGGAGGAAAATATAAAGTCTATTTGGGTGTTTAAAAGTCTTTTCTATTATAAGAATCATTTCAGTGTGAACAGTTTGTAAGAAATGCCTAAATATGATGAAAATTTATCGACGAAAGCATGAAGTGATATGAGGTCAAATTTAAATATCCATTAAAAAGTCGTAAAAATCATTTCAGACTTCCAATTTAACATTTATACAGTCATTTTCAATAAACATCCCATATTTATTTATGTTTAACTAAAATTATGTTTATTTTTTACAACATGGTATCTCGATGTAATGAGAATGCGCTAAAATTTACTTGAATTATAGTAATCACGCTGAATACCCCAGGGTTTATATCATATAATAATATTCGATTTAAATAAGTTTGTTGATTCTTAAATATTCGGATGGTATAACCCACACACTGTGGCTGTATTGACCAACTTACGCATTTCAAGAACATCCATGAGAACGAAGGCATGTCCACTGAAGCCATAATAGCCCCGCCAATCTAGTAGAAATTGCCGACGTCTCTGCAGATATATATCAAATTCGATTCAAGTTATGGTAAGAACTGTGTTTCATCTACGCTATCGATCACTACATGTCACGTTTTTTTTATTCCTTCTGACAGCGTTTGTCAGCAATAGGAACAACCGATGATGGCCTTCCTAACAGAGCATTTATGTTGGCATCTTGCATGGTTTTAGCTCATTGCATTTTTTCAGGCTTAGAAAAATCACAAATGCACATCAGATATAAAAAAATGGGATACGATGATATTATTCACACGATACTTGCGAATCTAAAAAGATACATTTACATATTGATTATAGGGATAGGAAATATCAACAGTGATAACATGGTCTTTAAACAAAGAAACGGCTAGATAATTTTTCCTATAATTATGAATAAATACACTTCATTTATTCGATACAGTCAACAAAATTCAAATATTCTTACAACTTCTTATATGATCCTGACAGCTGAGATATTTTGAACGTATATATCTCGTTATAATATATCATGTCTACGCTACATAATTTTGAGATATGCTTTTAAAATATACTGTTTACTTATAGACACAATAATTAATTGTCGAACGAATCAGCCTTGGGTCTTTTGGTAGATTAGATATATCTTTCTAATTCGTACAATTTCGAACCGAGTCACATATTATTGAATAAAAAGATTGGTTAAGCATGTAAATTTATTATTGGTATATGGAGTGAAAATAAACTCTTAACAAATATATTTATCAACTAGAAATATAATTAATGATTTTCGGTCCCGTATTTTTATGCGATAAGTTTTTTGGTTTTTTTCATGCGACGAGAAAGATAACTAGTTGTAGCATGGTATTTGGGTTTATAAAGGCTTTAACAGATCTTGGCCGGCATCAAATAAACAAAAAATATTACTAAATCGAGGAAATTAATATTAGGTTAAGATAATGGATGCCCGCTCTGAAAGAGAATATAATCAATAAAGAAGAAACAAAGAAAATCACCGATTTTCATAACAAAAGCTAGTAACAACAACTATATTATCTTTCAGAAATATTTTCAGAGGATTGTCTTCGGAATGTAAAACAGAAGATTCTGTATTTTAGAACAGACATAAGTTTCTTCTAGGTATTTTTTGTTAATGTTATTAGTCACAAAGCCAATTCGAATCCTAATCAAATGGATCACATGAAATGGTCTTGCGCGGAGATACACGCGTTTGAAATAGAGTTTGAAGGAGGTGCCTAGGGATATGTAAATGATATATCACACGGGCACAGTGAATGATATGATCACCTATGTCATTTTCGACAATAATACCAAATTTGAGCTATAAATCTACACTTTCAATCAATATCAAGAATTTTCTATATGGAATGTCATTTGGATTCACATAAATATTTTCTTATTCCATACAACAAACGTCCAGAGTAATCATACGAAAATGTTAAATCATGTAAAAATGAGTATCTGAGGTTCAAATAAACTTGATTATGCTGCCCCCTCCCTTAAGACGTTATTTGAATCGAAAAAAGTATCAATTTTAGTAACAAATTTAAAACCGTTCTCATCAGAAGAAACAAATGAACCTTCGAATTTAATAAACGAACCATTCCGAATACAATCAACATTTGAAGTGTCTGAATACCGAACGTAACTGATTATTGTTTTTTTCAAAATGCATTAACTCTTAAATTTCCTTCATACATTTTCCTGCGAAGAAAACACCATCAATTAGTCGATGGAAGGTTGGTTTCTCACATTATCCGAGGTATGCGAAAAATGTGGGAATTCAAACATTATAATTAATCGCAAATTTACAAAGTTATGCACAAAATACTTTGATATCGTTAGCCATTAGCAGTGATATATTTTTCAAAAAATGTAAATTACCAGTCAATCAAGACTTATTTGTTGTCTATTTCTGGTTTTGCTGGATCAAAATGCGATGAAATCGAAAAATTAGCAGACCTTTCTAACTTCAATGTTATCGCATAAACAAAATCTACATGAAGTTGTTAAGTGGTATACTAGATATGTTCATGTGCAAATCAGAGGATATGGCATTTTCTAAAATAATCAAACAGTTAATCATTATTAAACTTCAAGGACCATCAAAACAGTGTCCCATACAAATATAATGGAAGAGAAACTAAAATGCATTGAAATACGAATTTCCTCCGTGAAGCTAAACGAACCCCGAGTGAGAAGATAGAAACAGGGTGAAAAATCTGAATGACCATCTTCTTGAATTTGAATGGATGAGAAATCATCCTGGGATATATGAGGATGATTAATTAGAACTATACAAGAAATTGTCAATCGTTTTGTATACAACATTATTAATTCGATTGAATCCTCAGGGCATAATATTAAACTTTAACCGCTCGTATTGCCAAATATAAAGTTTAGCTTAATCTTTTGCATTCGTTTCTTCATTAGGTCTCAAATATTTGATAAGTTTAATGGCAAGATCTAAGATAAACATAGAGCAGTTGGATGTCTTCAGTCATCACAAAAAGATATCTATTGAAGAAAAGTCTCATGAAGACACTAAAAACTACTCAGAAACAATGTTTCAGCAAAAGTAAAGACGAAACACATTTTGAAGTTCCGAATGTTTGCGTTAATGGCCGAGTGTGAGATTATCAACCACCTACTCTTAATCTATAACAGATGAAATAATTAATTTGAAGTAGTGAATTTTGATTTCGGAGAACCCATACATTTTTTATTTGTTGTTGATTCTCTTGCTGTAACATTAATGTTCAGATCGGATTATCATTTGCCGACTTCAACCGAACAATATACAAAACAAATTTCTACGGGTTCAAAAAAATTTGTTTAAACACTCATATTATTGAGCAAACCACACAATGTGAATGAGTTGACATTTTAATTTTGCGTCATGCGCACTACTCGACATAGTTTTGTGTGTTGTACGAGATGCTTAGATTGTTTAACATCAGATATCTTCAGAGAAGAAGGCTTCATTCAGAAATAATCAACAATTTAATTTTTGTGACAGATAAGACTGCCAAGGAAAGAGTTGTGGATATTCTGAAATCTATCCCACTGGCCAAACCATCGAATATCTATGAAAGTGGCGGATACCTCAAGATATATCCTTCCAGCGAAGAGGAATATCACAAAATGTAACAGTAATTGATGAATTTTAGCCAAGAAACACTATTTAGTCATGATGTAAAAGCTCGCTACAGTTATATTGATTCGTATGGAAAGTTAATGTTTTAGGAAAACAGATGGAATCGTAATAAGCGACAGAATAATTGCAAATTTCTTTCCAGATGGGTGTCAGCCACTCAAATCTATGATTAAGCCAAAACATTATGAATTATTCGATGTAGCAAAATCAGATGAAAATCGCCTTCTTTTTATGAACGGTTATATATTTTATTATATCGCAGATGGATCAAAATATGTGCAAAGAGTTTCCTTCATGTATAAGAAAGACGGAATGTAATTTATATCAACAACAGAATGAAAATGTCACCGAATATCATTCAGATCCGTCACATTGAAGGTTTAGGCAGAGCACTTCTTGATAAAGTCTTCGATGGGATTCATTTTCACAAAATATCCCCACCTCTGACTCAAAAGGGCGTGTGGAAACTATACGTAACTAATCGAGACGACTACCTTTTACTGTTAAGCCANACAAACAGCAATATTTTCAGCTTATGTTTAAATTGTTATTGCATCTGCAGCAGTTAGATATTAAATATTTAAGTTCCTCCCAGACGTTATAATACGCATTCATCTCGGAGTTTCGATCCCCAGCATCTTTAGGTTAAAAAAACATATAGATGATAAAATGATATTCACATTGTTTACTTTTTGCCAGCAATCAATTTTGCTTAAAATTTGTGATAACATATTTCGATATATCTGACTGTGATCAAAAATGTCAATTAAGTTCAAGATTTCCTTTTCATATATGTTAAAGTTTTCCCATCTTAGATACGAATAATAATTGTAACAAAATTTTGATACGAGCGATTTTTTCTGCTTTTCGATGCTTACACCCGTAGCAACCCACGTTATTTTGCTCGTAGATCCAGATACATATGTTATTTACAGGATTTATAAATTCTGTTTTAAAAAGAAGGAGATTAGGGAATCTCAGATAGCTTTTGCTATAATGCAGGATCCGTATTTATTTATCGATCATTACGAATTAAATTCTGCATTCATGACAAAGTTATGTATTGTCGGACGTCTCCAATCAGAACTGACAAATTCTTGTTCATTGGTCATCCATACCTCAGGCAACAAATTATAGCATCAATTATGTTCATTTCTCAAAATTATAAACTCACTATATCTGATTGAAACCATCAACGATAGTCACAAGAAATCAAAGCAGATGTTATGATTTACAAGACGCGTAGTTTGAAGAAATCGAATCGGAAATATGCCCCTTTATTGCATACATTGAATTTATAAGTAAATTTTTGGTTTGAGACAAATAAGTTTTGTTAAAAACCATATAAACTCTAGTCTGTTTAGGATTTGTTTCATATGATTGTATGTTATTCTCAAAAGATATTGATGGGTTAAAATATTTCATCTAGTTAATGAAAGGAAAATACTCTTTTAATTGCCTACATTTAGTTTATAAATCCAACAGACGCTTTAAGATAATCATCATAGTCTAACGGTAAATTTCCATACATAAACATTTGTTCATTCAATACAATTCAAAATACCTGACGAATCTTATGTGTAATGCCTGAAATATACATTAACACAAGAATTTATGACTCAGTTGGCTATCAGCAACACTTTTGGATGACAAATATATGCAAGACTGGGTTGTAGTATTAAGCCTTCTTCAAAATAAAAAGCGACGCTAAAGAATTTTAATGCAAATTTCATTCATTTATATCCCATAAATATGTCAAACTAATGAGTATTTTTGTGATCTGTGTTGCATTTATTGTTAATAAAATCATAAAGCGGTTCATTTATTATTGGAATATGTGACTTTATTTCTATGGAAAAATACAATATGGAATATGTCTGAAAACACAACCCAAACATTGAAATGATTTTTTGTTCGATGATATTTAAGATGATGAATTAGTATGTAAAATTGTGGACGCTGATCCAATTTAAATACCACCTGTGTTTCAAATATAGCTTTTTTATCGTCAACAGAAAATAAATTGATATATTAAATAGCTGTAGATGTAACGATTTGAAATAGTTTTTACAAACATGAACAAAGAAAGAAAAGTACACATTAATCATCACAGATTAATTTATTTTTTATATGCTAGCGGCTGATGTAAGAATCGCACCAAAAGGTTTAACGAGTATTGAAAAAAACCATGCGATTATCAGTCACAACAATTGAGGTTACATCTGACACACAATTTGTTATCAAACTCTCTAATATTCTATATGCCATAAACTTCCATCATAAATTTTAATTTTGAAAAATCATTATAATTTTTGTTTTCGAAAGCTTTTTCTTTCATGGTAGGGTGTATAAATTGAAGAAAAGTCTGGCTTTTCGGAGTCGCCACTAACAATACTCTATGAACACAAAAATGTTCAGTAAAATTAATTGGTTAACGATCAGAATTCACATGATTTTTAAGAGACAGTTTTGATGACTGATAAAATTTTAAAACGATTCATTGAAAGTATATCAAATAACTCTTAATTTTATCACAGCTAGAACATTGTATAAGGGCGCAAGCGTCTCCATTATCCAGTCTCAAAACAGAAGGAAACAAAAATTCGATCACATAAAGTTGAGCGCAAATCCCACCTCCCTGATTACAGAGAATATATAAATGCTATTTTAACGAGTGAATCGCTCATTTAATTTTAGATATCCTAATTACGTTTTATAAGGATATATTAAAAATCAAATTGATGAGTATAGCAAAGGTCAATTTACAAAAATTATATAATATTTTGCTTATACATGCATTTCTTGATACGATTTTTATCTGAACTGAAGACATTCCCTTAATTCACATAGTCATCTAAATTGCATGTAGCATGAGAGGTTATGAAAATGATGCTATTATTGATGGCTGCTTACATTAACCCTCATAATAGATCTACAAAGCAATCAACCTTCAGAGTATTTTTTCTATCGAGAATCCCATGAATGAATCGAGTTGATATTTATCTGAGAATTAAATCGAGATGAAGTTGACTGATCTGGATAATGATCGATCATGCGGTCAAAGATATTTTCATCATCCTATAATTCCTTTTATTTATGTAGACATTTAAATATATTTGTTTTGGTAAATGATACTAAATACCATCGAAAAACTAACATTCTCCTGGCGTGTTTTTTGTGACTATTATGTATTATAACTCGACTTTTAATTGTGTGTTTTAGAATTATCATGAACCACCACTTTCTTCAATGAAGGCAAGAATACTCTCAAATATTCTAACCACTTTGTTCTAATTTATATCCATATATTTTTAGAATATCATGTCTGTATATAATAACCCATTCTCCATAAACTGTAATGAGCTAATTTGATAATCTTTTTGCCTTAAATATATCGTTTTTAAATGTTCCAACATAAAAAATCGCCTATATTTTAAGTTTCAACATTCGTTTCTCGATCTTCGCTAATTCAAACAATATTATGAAATTCATCAAAATTAAGAAAACTGTTTGACGTGTTTCTTCTATCTAAAAACAAATATCTGTATAATTTATATGATACTCCGATAAACATCAGATTCTCGACTATCTGGTCTATTTGAAGCAATAAAAGAGTTTTTTTTTTCATTATTTATGATACATGTCACCCTTGTTTTATTTATTTACCAATTATATACTGATTTTCCATTAATTAAAAATTCATTACGTGAAATTCATTTTAAGTACCCATTTATGGATATTTTTTTCTTGTAGAGCATCATAAACATTCTTTAAATATATTTTTGTTTTAACAGTGTTTTCGTAAAATTATTATGTAAACTAGTCATACCAAACTGTTAACATAGAATTGATTGATATTGAAACAAAACCGTAGTCTAAAACCAATGGACATGTTAGCGAATAAAGGAATTGACATTTGTAAACGCGAGCATATAAAACATGTTGTGCATAGACCTGAACTAATATGAACCACATAATTGATTTTATATTATCACACTAGCCATAATAAATGAAGATAGATATGATGCATTTGAATAGCTTGTGGAATATCGACATCATTAAACTGTGGTCTATATTGTATAAAAAAATATACATAACAGAAATTCTATTTTAAACAAAACTTCTGTCATCAGTAAAGTTTTTATCGCTGAAATAACATAATATATACCAATCTTAACTTCTTTTCTATTTCTAGGTATGTTATTAATTATTCTATCTATAAGTATCCAATATTTTACAAAAAACTCTTTCCACAGTCTTGGGACCGCTAATATTGATCAATATTATTAAGAGCGCAAATTTCAAAAATTGATGAATTAAATGATTTAAATCAGTTTGTGTACTTTATTATTAAATGGTATCAACATTAGGTTAAAAGGCTCTAAAATAGGGAGTACACTGTATTAAAAGTAAAAAAATGAATTTAATTTTAGTACATGAAGTATGAAAAAACAGTTTATTTAGAACATGGCACACTCATTATAATGTAAGTTTTCGCAATAGGTTCGATTCATTACCATTTATAATTTAGCATGACGTTTATGTTGCCATATTTATATATTTGCATTTCGATTTGAATTATTTTAGACAAACGGTTTGCTAGAGAAATGTTGTGAACATATAAGGAACTACTTTTATTCGTACCGCTTGAATTTACTAATTGATGCATTTTCATATTAAATATATTGAAATGTGATCTCACTGAGGATTATTATCGATATATTTTTTATTCATATCAAAATTCAAAAATGGTATTTTACAAAACATAAATTATTATCTAATTGTCGAAATAAAATATATACTGTGAATTTCCCAATGAAAATGTTTTTGTTTAATCTAGAAACGCTTAAATAATATTGAGAGGCACAAGATAAATCAAATTATATTTTCAATCGTTTATTTTCTTCTATTATGACCAAGCCAGTATCGTTCATTATCAAGAATGTGAAATGATCACATCAGTAACTTTATTTAAACAAACTTATTTTAAAAATATGGGTTATGCTATTTTTTTAAAATGATAAGAAATTATCAAATATTTTATGTTTAGATATCTAGTCAAGAGCGATAGTGGATAACAATTTTTATAGCTCTTGCCTACGGATAATTTAATTGCTGCTTTGCTATTAGTTGAATTTTAACTTGTTCATCATCAAAACATGATCGAATGATACTATCTGGTACAAGAAATTCCCCAGCTACTTTCTTGATTTGTTAGCAGCTAGCTTGGTAAATTTGCTATATGGCTGATTGATTCATCTATTGAAATACTATTTCAAAATGTTGTTGATTATTGTATTTGATGGAAATTTATAATAAAGTACAAATAAATCTCATCTTGTATGATATCAAGTGAACCTTTACATAGTAGATTTCACAACGGATGCGTCATAGACTCAACGGGTCGTGGGGGTAAAAGACTGACAGCTGAGCGGTAGAGATGACTGAGAAAAATTATTTTCTACTAACATGAAGCAAATCAAAGGGGTTCAGATGACGAATTAATCAAAATACCAATCAAATTATAAATAGAAATAAAATATTCACCTATTAAAGACTCATAGAATATTTCATATGTGTTTTTTTGGAAATTGAATTCAGTTTTATATAAAGCTATTTTTTTGCAATACTTCTCCACGAAATCAAATCTTTATGAAGGTAATGATAGCTTAAAAATGACACAGCGTATTTTTCGGTGTTTAGAGCGCACACCTATATTAGCCCGACGGGCTAAATTTTCAATAACATTTTATATTGTACATAGAAGGGCTGAGAAATTCAAATGTTTTGACAAACCTGTGGCTTTGAATCAAGAACTCATGGTACATGGTAAAAATTAATATATATTAGCTATATTGTCGTATAATCAACATTATTACAATTTTCTGAAAAAAACCTGGCATTTATATACTAGAAAATGGGGTATATGTAATCGAGTAAGTGGTAATGAATATCAGAATATAGAATATAGGAGTATCGAAAAACAAGATGTATTCATCTGTATTGTTATCCCTGACAGACGAGAAGTTATTTTGGATTTAACGCGAATTAGTTTTAATGAAATATATAAGAAGTCCGCCCTCCACTGACAATAGTCTTCCTTCGTGTTCTTCAGGAAATGATATTTATATGTGAAATTTGTCTGAAGACATTGAAGGTGTGTTTTATTAGATTTTTATGACAAACTAATAATTTAAATACAAAAACTTAACACATATTCTACTCTATACTACAATTGATTGGTTCCAAGGGCACTTATTAAAAGTATTTAACATTTTTAAGTTACTATAGACATTGCGCTAACAAGTAATGCTTTTCAGTCGATTGATGTGGGCTAAATCATCAATCTGATTTTATAATATATAAAAATTTTCATGACAGATCATATTACAAAATGAAATGTCCGGCTATGGAGTAAAAAATTGGTTTCACAATTTTGAAAAATCGTTGACAATCTCTGTAAATCTGTTGATATGTTATATTATGAATTTCAAAAGTGTAATAATATGATAATTAACTACAGAAACATTCTCCCATTGAAGAAAAATAACCAAAACATCCCATTCATCACAGCTTGGGCTTGAAGTTTGTTAGGGAATGATAGAAATAGTTCATAATTTAATGTTTGTATGAAAGACAAATCGGTACTACCATTTTGAATATTTCAGATACGGATTTACGCAATCATCTAAAGACGATTCATTACCATTGTATTGATTTGGCGTTAATGTTTTTCAAATGATGATATGAAGCCCTCATTCATACTTGATCAATTGAAAAAGTGAGTCGTAGCAAAAGGAAAGCATTATTTAAATTTACAATGGCGAGAGAAAATATATTTTATGTCGATAAATTTGTCAAACATTTATTGCTCTTATAAATCCAAGGAACACGAGCTGCTAAAATATATAATTGATCGATGTAAAATAAGGAGAGAGACATTTAGAGAGACGTTTATATTACCCCAAGTTGTGGAGTAATAAAAAATATTCTCCATCATTACGCAGAGTCATATTGTCATAATTAATCTTCTGCTTAAAAATTCAGTGCAAATAATATATATAAAATAGCGAAGGACGTTGATAAGTAACTTGATGATTATATAAAAGATAGAAATATTATATCCAGCTTGATGAATCTTTTCCACCAAATAACGAATCACTGATCATTTATTATGTTCGATCCGTAAAAACCGACATATCCTAAAGATTTATTAATTTCTAAAAAAAATTGAAATTTAGCAAAGTTCGATTCGATATTTGGCTCTTTTAGAATTTATATCAAGAATAAAAATCAGATGCAGAATATTATGTCAGCATCTTTGATGGTGCCCTGGTAAAACAGAGTGTTTATCGGTTTTTAGAGCATTTACAAACTGAATTAAAAATTTATATCCATTATACAATGTGTTATTCAACGTCTGTATTCGGTCGGATAAAAATCTCGATAAACGTTCGCATACGTGGCTTTATAACGTAACTAGTGTAGTAAATAAGTTTAGAAGTAATTCATAACATAGAGATTATTACGTCACAAATTGACAAAAATTGATGAATATTAAAAATCGTTTGCATCTACTCATAGACGATCTTCTCCACTCAAAATAAATCTGCAGTGATTTTTTTTATCAATAATGTGGTGGTTTTATTAAACACAATGATATTAATCCTCGCAAAAACCATATAAATCCAAAAATGACACACCTTTTTGACAGACATGTTCCAACGTAAATGATGAGCGAAGCCGAAGTCGATCGACAAAAATACCAGTGCTCATCTTGAAGTCACTAATTAGAGTACACCGCGCTCTTTTATCAAATTGGGTATACAAGATATCCATACACTCGTTTGGATATTCATCTCTAACGATACACATTTTAAAGATACTAGGTTTAATTAATTAAATCCAAAACAATCATAGTTGCATGTGTTGGAAAACTTCGACACATAAGAATATAATGTAGAGTTTAATACAGCCATATTAAATATAATGATCTCTAAATGCGTTATAGCATGGCTTTTCTTTATACTACCAATATTTGGAGAATATTTTGACTCATTTAACTTGTGAATTAAATGATATTTTGAACATTTTTTTTATTTAGCTTGTAGATACTTTTGCTAATACATATACTGCATATTGATCACATTTGGAGAGCGGGCTTTAAGAACTGACAAGTAATTCATAACTAAAAACAAATTTCAAAAATGGAAACCAAGAGTTCACGGTTCATAAATCACTACCAGATGTATATCATATATTATGGGTAAAAATGAATATATTTCTAAAAGAATTTTTATCGTGCTTTTTAATTTTGGGTACGCTCAGTACAATACGTATTCACTTTAAAAATAAGGATACTGAAAATAAACAAGAGTAGTAATTAGGGACTAATGATAGTGAAAAAGAAACCAGATATTGATTAAAAGCGGTAACTCAAACGTTTCAACTACCTCATTAATTTTGTGCCTGTAGATTTTATGATAACTTTTAAATTATCAAAAACACATATGATATTTGATATCGATTTGAATTGATCCTATGTTATGACTGTTTATAAATGGTTTCTAAAAGTAAATTTATCCGATAAGCTTCCCTAATATTTTGGTTCACATGAAGGCAGGGTTAGGACAACAAATAGTGCGAAACCTATGATCTAGATATTTGGAATAATAATTTGACCATTACGTCACCAAATCATCCAATCCTCACAGAATTATTCTTAGACCTCATTTCTAAAACATTCCCAAGACTTCTAATATACTTAGTGAGGCATATTTCTTATTAGGGGGGTTGATTAATCGATTAAATTGGAAATTCATTATTTAATTGTCCAATATTTTCGTCCTATTTTCATCACCGATATGAGAGATCATTGGTCCAATGCACGTGTGGATCGTAAAAAATAGTCGATTCAAACACATTTAAGATCTTGGAGGTGTTTCCAATTTTGTAGTTAATGAAGTATTTATTTATAAAAACTCAAAAATATATTGGCAATTTTTGATGCGACATTTTAATGTTTTGTTCTCTCTGCATCGGACGTATGTCAGATTCTATGCGCGAACATAATTTTTTGATCGTGAACATTTTCATTATAGTGGTCAATGCATTCGGTTTATTTTTCCACATTAGTTGACATCGCTATTTGCTATTTTTGGTGAACCGTTTAACCCCATCATCGGTTTGACATCCTAAAGTTCTTTTATATTTTTGCGACGTTCTAAAATGTATACATATTTTATAGGCTGAATCATTCATTTTCTAGCAATGAATCTATCATTTATATTATTTACAGAGCCCTGGTAAATGATTTTTTGTAACGTCTTTATCCTCAAGATGAGCTTTGGACATTCCATGGATATAGGTTTCCCTGATTTTGATTATTTCGTGTCACAGTTTCTGTGATCAGTTTGGGGTACACAAATATAGTTTCTGTCAAAAAATTTAAGAATCAACATTCATTGTAATTAAGTTTGAATCTGGGATATATTTTTGACAAACACGAGTAAAATATCAATCTCAAATTAGCCTTAACCAGGCTACAATCCCTATTTACAATTTCCTACTTACAAAACATTTTTATTTGAAAAAGATAAAACATAATGTAGATGTCCTGAATACCGCGTAAACAAGGCTTCATTTTTTTAAAAAATGAAATTCGTAGGATTTAATGTAATGACAAAGTTCTCGTTCGATAACATTTAAATTCAATCAAAGCAATAAGATATCCCAGACTTAAACTCTATTCTTTTCTTCGGCAATTCTTATATGCTATTTGTACTTGTTGGATAAAGTATTTAACGTGGGTAGATTGAAGGCATACATGAAGTATGCCACTGCTTGCTATTTCACAAATTCAAAATGTATGTGTATTGTTTAATGCTTAATCAATCATTTTACTGCTCAATTACATTAAATTCGAGAGGGATGATTTCCATAACTACAACTTCAAATAAAATAATCTAAGATACCTAAACTACAATGAGTGTGAAATATTAAATCGAGAAAAAGATTCATTAGAGCCGTTAAACTAACTTCCGCAAATAGAACAGGTGTTTATCGAAACCACGGTATTCAAAAGCCACGATATATGCAGTCTCTCTTAAGTCATAAATTAAAAATAAATTATTTATTAACAAAATACCGAATATTAAGAATTCGGTATGTTAGGGTAAAAGTATAATAGTTGTCAACGATATACGAACAAAAATAGCCAGATACTCTTATTTCGTGTTTCAACATGCATCAATTTATGTTAAAAATCTGTAGCTATACTAAATTTAAACTAATTACGTGTTAATTTTATGATTATCTACTATTGAATGTCTTGTTATTGACAATAGATAATCAGTCTGTTTCATCGATTACAGCTTTTCAATAATTCAAAATAAATCTGTATTTTCTAGTTAACAATGATGAGTGGTCTGTATTCTGAAGAAGAATTCAAAAAAACTTGGTCGAGACTTTGCTACAGCCCAAAGCCAATTACAAGCAAGTTTTTGGAAGTTGGCCAAGTTGAAGATACTGCCGCAATTTCTACAATTTGGTCCACACCAAATCTGGTGACCAAAAAGAATGATTGTCACGAGATCGTAACCTCAATTAACATCAAAACTGGGAAAATAACTGAATCTCAGGCATGCGTCACACAAATTCCAATGTAACTTTAAGACTAAAAAAGTGCTGAATCGTGGTCTAGAGATCGATCCTTGGTAGCTAAAGTGTTTTCAGATAAAAGCAAACCAAAAACAGTGTATTACATAGAAGTATTAGAAGTTGATAGTAGATTTGGTCGAAAAATACGCTGAAACACCAAATAAGTTTGGCAGATCAAACACTTCACGAAGGATTATTCGGTAAATCTTGTGTTTCATGTTCTGATGGATCGATCGATTCTATAGTTTGGTCATCAGATTGCTCTAAGCTTTATTACTTAGCGGAGACTCACAAAAACGAAGAGAAGTCATTTGAACTCGTCGAACATTTCGGTGAAGGCTTTTCAAATGTCTTTAAACCTCAAATCTTTTGCCTAGAAATAGACAGTTGTAAAGTTTCAAAGGCCGTGGAATTGCCAGAGCATTTATATCCTGACAAAGTAAGAACATATCACGACAGTTACTATACAACGATAATCATTTGTACTTCTTGGCAACACGATTTCCAGACATAAAACACTCCTATGCCATGTGTAAAAATCACCCGTATGCAGTATTTATCACAGAAAACAACTCTATATTCTACAAGTCGATGGCACAATCGGTAATCGTTTTTAGTCTAATTCATATGTATATCTTATAGGGCTTTATCTCTATGAATTGCTCTTCGATAATCATTCTTGCAAATAATAAATATCATTTTTTAACGTTCATTTTTCGACAGAAACAACATTAATCCTGAATGAGTTTTCTGCCCAATAAATGATTGATCAGAATATATATTCATCGAGTACCAATGACTTTTATACTTTTAAGAAGAATGCAGTAGATTTCGAAATACCCTATTCAATAAAGTGAGGGCATATATTATTGAATGGGTACCCTTAAGTAATTTCTTGAATATTCGGTATTATTTATTTAAATATTCTCGAATTTTTAAACAGAAAGATATATTTTGTATAACAGATTTTTATCATGGTGTTATTTTTAGTTATTAAACAAAAATGACACACTTTATTTAGGAATCATCACTTCGAGATGCGAAGAAGGGTTGGCATCTCGTAAAAATACAAAATAGCCAAAAATATTTACATATAAATGTTGTTACTAAAGATAGGATAGGCGTTGTTGCTGTTATATCTAAAATAACTATAGATTCTAAGATCGCATTCTATTTTAATATTAAGTGAATGTACCCGCTGATTACTATGTACTTTGAAAGATGTTATAATTTTGTTAAATCTACAATATATCTCCAATGTACATTCTGCGCATGATTTGTCTTTACGGTAGCAGTGGTGATTTTTTTTGTTGTTGCGATTGTTCTTATGACTTGATATCAATCAGTATTCTAAAAACGTTGCTATCCTATTTACATGGCATGACAATTACGATAAAAACAATAGCATTTTTTTACAAGAATTTCATTACCGATACCTCTATTATTTGATATATTTCATCATGCCCAATGTAAAATTATTGAATTTTGTTATTTTTTTATATTTATTTATCCCATAACAATGACGAAATATTGATGTTTCGACTGTTAATGAATCAGACTATTGATGCTACACTCATCGATGATTCAGTACATTAAAATATATTTAGAACAATTCTCATGAGAAAGATGGAATGTCTTTAACATGTAGTATAACCAATAATTTTATTTTTTAAATTAGAAATAATCTTGAGAACTATATAGATTGAAAATGGATGTTCTTAACTTTTTGTTACAGATTTAATACTCAAGACAGAAAAAGGAAAAAAACAAACTGCGGTTTAAAATGATTATAATATAAAATCTTAATGCTTTAGAAATATACAACTAATCACAGGCCACCTCTATTAAAAGGAATGTAGTTTATTTCTATATTCTTCTTTTTCTGATGGACATAGAACATCTTATTCACTTGAAATATCTTTAAATAATGAATTAAGTAATTTTCTGCCGGTATTAATTTTTGGCTAAATTAATGCAGCAGTTTGTATGTATTATTATTGAATATTTCATGTCCTGCCGTTAAATATATTGCAAAGCAAGTTAAGCCATGTAGTGCATCGTTAGAGACTTGTTTATTTTAAAATTGATTGACCCTTTTTATCACAGAAAACCTGACACCTGATGGATGGTCTGTTTGGTCTTGTGTTTTTAATCCTGACTTCCCGCTGATGGTAACAATTTCATGAAAATAGTTTGTTCAAGAATTGGAAGTAGGTGGTAATTTTAAATTCTCATTTCATGTCACAGTGGTATTGTTTATTTAACACCAAAGATACAGACGAATGGGTTTAAGAGAATGCACACTTTTAAAGGTAGTTGTTTTAAACGCCATTTTTAGATTTATTCATGACTTTACTTTATGACAATCGCTGGATAAACCACCAGGACTCACCGGGAATCGCCTTCTCTGTTGATGTAGGAATAAAAAATGAGGTATGTTAGATATTTATTAAAAGTCGTCATTACGTGTAGTGAAAAGAATTGATGGAATCTGGAAAATGTATGAGTTGGATACAAGTAAATGTATATATTTTGTAGTGGCGTATCATAATTACGAATTACTGTCTACAGAGTGTTATAAAAAGGACGAACCCACTTTCCTGTGTCTCTGTTCGAAATCAAACATTCTGACACCGTGGACATTAGTAAATTAAAGATTTTAGCATTGGTCATTCTCAAAATATCTCTTACTAGAGGTGAAAATAGCCGAATGGTGGTTCTCGAAGAAATAAATATTTCGCCAAGGGGTAAATTTGCATATACGTTATTTATTTGCAAATATATTTAATTTTCGTTGACTTTCAGGAGAAACCTTAAAGTCGATATTCATAATTTGTTGAGTGAAATTTTTGCATATATATTTAGTTTCAATCTATTGAATTTAGATGAGTCATAACATATAAAGCAATTATACCATTCAATCTAATACGCACGTGTATTCTTTTTTGATGAATAATTATTATCGATTGTTTTAGTCCCCTTTAAAAACTGTAAAAAATAATTATGGTAATCCAAAGACTGGTAGATCATTGCAAAAAATACTTGTTTATACAAGCAGTGTTGATTATCGGGTATTAGATGATGGCTCATTTATATATTGACCGTAGCTGATAAAAATATTTGTTTTTCTCATAATAAAAGGTATCATGATCGTATCTCATCACTCAAATTTATACTCTCGTTGCTTTAAATGTTATACTCTTGAAGATGTTTTCTCGGTTTTAAGTTTTGGTAAAAAAAATACTTTTTATCAATTATTTTTCAAAATTCGTCGTCACCTTAGAGAAAATTATGTATGACCTACCCGCATTTAAAATATTCACATTTTTGAAAGTAATATAAATGGTCCGCATTTCGATAAATTGACATTATTTTTACAGATTATTAGGAAAATCGGAAAATAATCGAAACAAATTGGTAAATACTAAATTGGAGGTTTGCGACTCATTAGTATGTAAGAATTCTGGCTAGTCTTTTCAACGTACAATATATAAAACAATTGATTGATTGAATAAAAATATTGCATCAAACTCTATGTTACACCATTTTTCGTCCGAATATGTCCAAATGTCCTACGATGACATTCAAATATGTATACATTGAATATACTATAAAAAGTAAATTTTTAGAAAAATTCTTTGCTGTTAGGCATAATCAAGTTTCAGTCAATGACAGCATATATTTCACTCTTGAATCTGAATAAATATCCTTCCAACCTAAAAAATAGAATCTTTATAAATATCCATTAACTTATAAATGCTACATCGGAATCTTTGAATGTTATCATCGGAAAATCGGCCGTTTTTGACGAAAATGGTGTAATATAAAATGGATTTTGTATAATTTTATATGAAAATCCAATGAAAACTACATTTGGCCATATATAGTGATCTAAAAAATTTTCAATCTTCAAATCAATCAAAGTTTTTAATGATATTTGCCGATATCCTGAATGTTTTTATACAAAGATTATATTATTATGATCTGTTATAAATAATTGCGAAAACAAGATTCGTATATGTTTTACAGTTTAGTTTCACTTCGTGTTATAAAGCTAACCTTTCCTATTTACCACACGATTAGCCGAAAAAACCATTTGTCGATTTAAACAGACAATTTTAATGTAAACCTGCAAAAACTGGTATCATTATTTAATCCATTCTAATAGAGATCAAGATTACAATAGAAATCTTATAATTTTATAACATCTCTAAAATTGAATACACCAGTTAAAGAGAATAATAGCTGATTTTGTGATGATGCCATTCAAAATTTACGACGTGTGTATTATAAAATTAAAGTAAAATCTTGCCTTTAAGAGTCATGAGATCATCTATTCAGATTCTCCACTGGAATATGCGCACTAGTTTCCTGATCTGCTATTAAACCAAATAGAAACAAACTTTCTATAAACCTAATTATTTACTGTTATGAAATAAAATAATAACCTTTGAATTTTATCATTGGAAACTCGATGTCGAACGAAAAATGGTGTAAATATAATATTCTCTTTTTAATGTATGATCAAATAAAAAAATTGTCAACTCATAATAGGAGTCAATCAATGGACACATTGGAAGACAAGATGTTGATGATGTCCATGTAAAAATGAAACTGATTATAGTTAACACTTCTTGAGGTGTGTCAATTTGAAACATTGAGTACCGAAGCTGTTTATTGTGGAGGTGGTTCATATGGTGGCTTTCTCTCCACACACCTGGTTGGACAATACCCCGTAACCAAACTTAATTGAATAGGACTTTTACAAGGGGTGTTTTTTGAGAAATCCATTGACAAATTTCCTCAGTAATTTTTCTTAATATTTCATCATAATTCATGGTAAAACAATGCTTTAAACTAAATAATATTTAATTTCTCTTCAGGAGATGCATTTAACTAATATTAACACATTACGAAATTATTTTTATAATTTTAGTAAATATATTATTTAATCAGATTGTTTGCTGATTTATCTTCAAAATCCATAAAGAAACATATATGATCATTACATCAACCCCAGATTGTTTTTCTATGTACTTTTCACTTTTCAGAGCAACGTATAGATACGGATGGCTATAGATAACATGCAAACGGATATATTTCTAAAGTTAATATGATTTTTTTCACTTTGGGATTATTCAAAAATGATTAATATATAGACTATAAATTTGAAGAAATCATAAGAATTTTTGTCCCGTTTAAATATTGTTAATCAGAGTGTTATTAGTTTCAAGTGTCACTGTTGTCATGAGAAATTAGGTTCCTGACATTTTTTATTTTGTAGGAGTGATTTATATCATTTATTCAATCGATAACTGCCAATTTATAGACATACAGATGTTTAGCCATTGTATTCATATATTTATATCAAATCGTGAAAATGTTTAAACTTTTAAAAATCTTACAATTAATTGTGACATTTCAAACTTGTTTTTCATGATGTTTCAAATTATTACGTATATATCAATTTCAAATTTTGCAATTTTTATGCTCTCCCTGCGATACGATTGAGAGAGGGTTCATTATTCAAGAATCCAAGCAGCATAGTCATTTTCAAATTTCAGGGTACAGCTTCTGAGATGCCGGAGAAGAATATTTTTTAAAATATATTCACGCAAATATTTAGAATACAGTTCCATTATGAGAAGAACACTCTACGAGATTAACATATGAAGGAAAATGACCGTTTGTAACACTGAAAAGATACTTTGGAAGCTCAACAGTATGTACCGCATCGAACCCATTTATTTTCTTCATATGCTCTACAATAATATTCGCTAGGGCGGCTCTTCTGTAAATTTCAAAACGAAGGTTTTTAAATTTAAAAATTAGTATTATTAATACAAATTTCTGAAAATCGGAAGGAAACAATTTAACGTCACGCATAATGAGAAATGTTAAATGGTGTTATGTGGTGGATAAACATGATATATACCAAGAGTTAAAACGACTCATGTACGTAACCATGAAGATAGGGATTTCAAATTCACCTTTAATTAATGTTAACATTTTCTCATTTAAACAAAATAGTTATTTTAACTCAATGAGAATTAATTGTTATATTTTTTCAATTTCCCAATAAAATTAGCTCAATTCTGGAATAGCGATTTACACGAATAGTAAATTTATCGATAATATTAAGCACCGTAACGTTGGCTGGATTACCGAAACCAACAACTCTCTCACTTAAAGCCGAAGATATAGCTGAGCTTTATACAAAGTCGCCTTTATATTACTCCGATCAAGTATATTTCGTTTGTTTTTAGATAAAATGTCCTGTGATTCTTTTCTTGGGAAGCGAAGACAAAAGGGTGCCAATGGAACAAGGCCTACAGATTTATCGGAATATGAAGTCCAGAAAGCAGGATGTGACGTACGTGTTTTTAGTAATCCAGCGTATTCATCTATAAAGACGGACATGCCTTACAATCTGTTGAGGCCGCGACTTCGATGATGTGTGAAATCTTGAAGTTTATCGAAGAATCTCTTCTCCAAAAGCATAATGCTTATATTGATATTCTAAACGCTTAGCTTGTTACAACAGATATCCAAATTATTATTTATTTTTCTTTTGCAGGTAATTATGAGATATCAGAATTTGTGTGACAATACATAGTTTTACCCTATATTTCACCAAAAGTAATATATAAAGAATTGGCAGTCACCTAAAATCGTTAAATATATCGTAAAATATTTCATAATCATTGAAGCAGTGGTTATTAACGGTTTCAAGTATTTGAGGATTAAAATATATCGCTTCATAACATTTTTGACACAAATAGAACTTGAGGCATTTATTTGATGTAAATTAATCAACGCTTTTTGACTCAAACGACCACGAATAAATGTTAACTATATCCTCAATACCTTTTGAACATTTTTATTTGTTCTAATTATGTGTTATTTTATAGTCAATAAAATCAAAGGTGGTTATCCTATAACTCAAGCTCACCATATATTTGAAAGCATTAGGTGTACGCGGATGATTAAAATTAAAACAATAACTCAGGTGAATGAATTAAAACCGATTCATGCAATCAATGATAAAATTTACATATTAAAATATTAGAACCTCTTGTATATTTAAAAACGAAAATACACAAACAACTGGCATTCATTTTCATGAATCATTGTTCCTAACCAATTAAGCATATCAAGAGCGTGAAACGTGATGATCTATAACCAATTAAATATTTCTAAACGCATAATCTGTTGACCTGCCTGAATTTTAATTTTCAAAATACAGTGGATCTTGTCCATTTTCAGGTATTTAACAACTTTCTAGAATTTTAACAATAAAATATGTATCAATTTCCTTTTATATTTGACTTATCATGTGCACTATCAGATATAATCAAAAACAATTAATATGTGTAATATTAAAGAAAAGAACGATTTTGTACATTATTTGACTTATCATGTGCACTATCAGATATAATCAAAATCAATTAATATGTGTAATATTAAAGAAAAGAACGATTTTGTACATTATCATGAAAGAACTTCAAAAATATTCACATAATCTGCTTTCCGATTTCCAGCCCATTATAAAAATGATAGATAGCCCAATACTATGTATTAATAAAAGACAGCCAAAAATCTATGAGCTACCCCAAATTAAATGCAGAATTTGATAAATCACTACATTTTCTAGAACATAGAATCTTGAAAATTCGTCTTTACCGAGGAATGTTAAAAAAATTGTGGTTGCACTGTCAAAAATTTACAAATAAACAGCAAAATGATTAAAAAACAGATAAATTTTCGATAGATCTTCTGTATTTGCTTGGTCATGATTGAACGATGCAGTTGTGATAGATGAGTCTGTACACAATTATTAACGTACGATAAAATTATGGTGGGATTGATATGAAATGAAAATTGGATAAAACAAGTCATACTTTTCAGGCTCAAAAAAGATGAAATCTCATTGACAATGTTAAAAAATATTTTTGTTCAAATCAAAGGATATGATTCAAAAATTGTTCCAACAATGATGATCTGGAGTAGAATCTATCTATATTGAAGAATTTCGCAATGATTTCACCACTTTAAGGTCGATCATTATTAAGTGAAAGGACGTGCAGAACATATAAATAAACCTGAGAGGTTATAAATATTTACTATTTAGCTATATAATGGATATCTAATATTTCCGACTATTTTACAATAAATATATCATTATAACTACATTAAAGAAATTTTTTTTTGATATTTGTGCTAACTTTCATATAAATAAACAACCCGAACAAATACGAAACCTATAGCATCAATTTTTACATAATTGATTTTTCTTAAATTCAGATTAAAGAATAACTGACAAAAAATATTTATGGTAAGCGTTGCCAATCGCCCTCTTAAAATCTTTTCAATTTTAACAATTAAGAAAAAGACTAGCAGGGACCTATATACCTAAAAATATATAATTAATGCATTTATATTACCATGAATTTCAGGTAAAGTAGTGATATAATGAGGATATTCGGTCGTTAGAAATATGTTCATTATATACGGATGTTCGTTATAACGGCCTTACTTCAAAACTAAATAATATCTATGATAAAGAGTGAAATATTTCTATTAATTTAGAAGATATTGAGGTGTTTTGTTTGATTGATGAGTTTACAAAATTTTCCATCAAAAATTACCAGCTATGTGTTGAGATATTCTAAGGTTCCGATGTTGTTTTTATAAGTAAATTGATATTTATATAGATACTGCCCTCATGGGTTTTGAGAATATTCTTTCAGATTCAAGAGTTGAATATGCGCTGGCATTTACTGATGTTGGATTTTGCCTAATAGCAAAGGATCTTTCTTAAATTTACTTTATATAATAAATTCAGTCTGAACCTTGGAATGACGTAGTCTGAAAGTCGACAGAGTTAGATGGAAAATGGTGTAAATGATTCTGTGAATTTTTACATGGTCACACATATATACTTAAGTCAGGTTTAATAACTGCAGTGAGCGTTTAATTCGTTGATCACAAAATGAGAACTGTGAGCAGCTGTTTAATTGCAGCCTGACTCATCTTTCTTCGACATATTATATCAATAACCAAAAAGTTCTTCAATTCCACAGTATTCATAGAATCAAAAGAGGAGTTAACCTCTTGGAATAATAACGTGTAACGGGAAATTTTGAAGTAACCTAAGAATATATCATTATGTATAGTTTCACAAATAAAACAAAGAATTATTAGCGAATAATCAATGGAAATTTTATCTGATATAAGCCTCAGAATAATTCAAAAGTTGTTTTCATTGTTTTATTTAAAATAACACAATAATTAACTCTGAATCAAAAATTCAATCTTACACAATGTATACCTTGAATCATCGATAATACATACAGAATTGATCAGACATTTTTAAGTTTTGTGTTATCAACTTTTCAATCTGCGGCGAGGCGGCTGAAAATGTGCAATAAATATTTGTGTTTCGTGCAATCAATCTTCTATTTTGCAGAGTGCAGCGAAAATTTTAATGTAAAATCATCAAAATTTGATATACCAAAGGGAAATGTGTTGTGTTTGCTATAATTTAAGGGATCGTCATTCTTATCAAAATTTTTCTTGAGAAGTACGTCGTTTCATCGTTGCCTTCAGTCACTCGCCATTTTTTTGCCACCATATATTTATTCCTATACCCGATCTAAAATTTCTTTTCTAAATAGAAGCTGACTGTTGGGCTGGGGTTATCACAAAACGCTTAACAACTTCATGACCTGATTGGAAGAGTGTCATCTAATATAACTTCGCAGATTGTATGTGCCTTTACTGATATATGGAAAAGTAACAACCAAACTGCATACAAGGCATTCCAATTGAAAAAATTTATTTTATATTCCGCTTTCTGTTTTTATACACTATTTTATGAATTTTATTTAGAGAATTATTTTGAAATTTCGGCTCTGCCACGCAAAATGGAAAGTTAAATGCACATAAAGCACAAATGGTTGACCAACGTTGTAAGATATCATTCAAATATATGAATTGGGTAAAAGGACCATAGGTTCGAAAAATGTAGGGTAATTCAAATCAGAATAAATTCTTATTAATATTTATCGAATTTATGCATCTTTTAATAGGTAAGAATACTAACTTAAGAGTTCATTTTATTTCTTCCTATAAATACATGTTTTTGACTCTTTATCAATTCTAACGATTTAAGAACATAAATTGTCTAGTTTTTGAAAAAACACAGATTTCCTATCTAAATTCACCCCTAAATGTAGGTTAAAGAAAATAGATTTTATTTCATCAAACAACCTTAACGGTTACGATATTAGATACAATATCAAGGCTGTCATATTTGTTACAGCATCGTGTTAAGTCCATATAAAAAATTAAACAATCGTTGATTAATGACGAAATATCAAAAGGGGGCTCGAACGGAAGATATTGTTTCGAATCGAATGTTACCGTGCGAATATTGATTAGCTTTCATATTTTGAGATGATTTAAATTGTTCAAATATCATAAAACAGAACATCATCATGTTGTAAGTGGGCAATCTACCTCTGAATACTGTGTATTTTAATTTTACTCAGTCCAACGATGTGTTTAGTGGTTTTCAAAATACAGCGAATACAACCTAAATTTCAGACATTGGGGAATACGATTCAAACAAAACGGATAAATAAACAGATGTTTCTAAAAATAGCGCTTAAATGAAGTAAAAATCATTGATTTTGCAACAAATAACTTGAAAATTTCAATAAAAAATATATTTTAAGCTGTAATTAACGCTTCAAACATCTTTTGAAAATCAATATGTTCATTTTTATGTACTTTGAGTTTAAAATAAATTTTTAAATTTTTCATTTTTGTCGAAAATATACAACCATCGGCAATTGATCCTCGAATTAATATAGAAACAACATAATCAACATATTTGACCGTGTATTTCTTTTATTTTTGTGCTAAGGCTAATATTAATTTAGGATTCATCATTTATTGTGCGCGTGTCAACTCATGTAAAAACGAAAATTACGAATAGTACTCATAGTGGCAATTAAGGAAATTTGTTTTTGGCTGAAAAATAGACAGGGTTTACTGAATAAATTTTTACAATAATATACACTGATATTCATCAAATTTCATATATTTAAACGTTTATTGAAAAATTAAAAATGATTAAACGTAAAATAATGGACAAATTTATACATATAAAATTGATATAATTTACCAAAAATGGCTTTGAGTATATTCTTAAATTTCCATATTCATCCTATCCAAAAACTAGAACATACTAGTCTCCTTACAAAATATAATTCTTGGGTGTATTAATACAATAGCACAATACATGGTTATTAGTTTAATAAAATAATTATACTAAATCTTGTATTTTGATATTTAAGGACCATTCTTATGTTAACAAGAAATTCTGAATTTGGGCATTATCACCAATTAAGATTTTTGTCTTTATTCTATTCTCGTTATTTTTATCATTTAAATATTCAAAACATCATTAAAAATCTATATATTCGCCTTGTCAAAGCATTCGATTTAAATTATTCAATATGTCATTTCTGCCTTTATATGTATATCTCAATTTCAAGCAGCAGCAAGAGTCTCAAAAGCCGAATGAGAAGGATACCATGATCAGATTCTAAATGAGAGACAATAATAAATATGTCAAAAAAATTTTTGGTAATTTTATTTCGTCATCTTTTTAACGGGTTTGGGCATCGATTTAATGATCTTAAAATCAACAAAAAAAATTGCCATAAACTCATTATTTCACTTCTTTGACTGTATTATAAACCTTTCTTGATCAGCTGCCATTTTTTCAGTCAAATTTTTTAATATACCATAAATGAATGATCATAAATTTAAATGATTGCCATAAACCCGATAAATATTAGAGTGAACCGACAGATGCTAAGGATAGAAGTAAAATAATATGAGAATTATCACATGACAAAAGTGAAAATCGTAGGTGTTCACCTCGGGTGAAAAGAGACAGAGTTTCTGATTAAGGCCGAAAAGTAGAAAATTGGAAAAAAATATAATTGTCGTGGGTGTGTCAAAGAATTGGAGCTTGCGAGCCAACATAATAGCATAATAGTTTGGTAGGCATGCCTAAAAATGAGACAATTTAAAAAAAACATCATGAAGAATTGAGGTCATTAATCGACATCAAATCAATCGTTGTAGTCAACATTTCTGATTTGTAATTTTACATTGTTACATTCCTTCTCATTTAACATCACAGTTATATTTGGTCTATAACAAAAAATCATGTCTAAAGTTCTCTAAACAGCTGGTAGTCGTAAACTGTAAATGAGGGAAATTTAAGTGTTTTGTGATTATCAGGGTAAATAAGAAATTTAAACACTCATTTCATCATTTGATTTTTTATATTCGTTGAATGATACTTGAATGTTTATAAGATTCATTTGTTCGATGTCGTGGATTTTCTTTTAGTTAGATATAACGTTCTCGAATACTCTCCACAATATTGAATATACTGAGCAGGGACGAGACCTATATAAAACGTATTATTTTAAGTACCGCAAGACGATAATTAAACTGCAGATCAACAAATATAATGAGGAATTGATTTAATCACGATCAAATTATAATTGGCTGCTGCTAAGACAATGGAACTATTTTTTTCATTAAGACTTATAATAGGATTGTAACATCATTAATACCAGTTAAAATGATAACTAAGGCAGATTAATGGGACACAAAATATCGCGATTTTCTCTTAAATGCATTCTATTTTGTGAATAATTATTCATACGTAATCCTTTAATCAGTGATCATTTCGGATGGATGGCTGAATGTATTTGTAAAAACATCACCATTAGATAGATTTTGCCTACTACCAGCATATATATTATGGTTTTTTGAATATATTCATACGTACCAAGTAAATTTTATTGAGATCTTATTCATAAGGGAATATGAAATACCTCCTACTAGCTGTTGAGATATTTTAAAGTTAAATGATTTCAATGTATTAATTACTTACTTCATATTTAACTGCAACTTCTGTGGCTGAAAAATTAAAGTGTGTTTAATTTAACGGCATAAAAATCGCCTATATAAAATTCCTAAAATATTTCAATTATATCGTATTTACTTTGAATTGAAACTATTTAACTAGATGATCAGAAATCTGAAATCTAATATATGACGGACCTCAGCGTAGTATAACTAGCACTATGTTAGTTAAACGAGGGCCTTTAACGTTAAGATAGAACTCACGAGAACTAGGGAACTTCGAATGTTGCTATTTGAGACTCATAATGTTGGAAAAGATGTAAACAACTCTGTGTATATCTGTTCATGTCTTTTGGAACTACGGTTCTGAATTGTGGTACTTCAACAAGGGTGGTAATTAAATTCATAATTCGTTCGTAGTTCTGACAGCGGTTTATCTGCTTCGGGAATAAAAGTTGATGGCCTGCCATAAAAGGCCTTCATGGTAGAATGTTTCATTTTGTAATTGACGGTTTGTTTCATGGCTTCAAAAAGACACGATTTCTCATCAGATAAATATAATAGACGACGAGGACACGTAACCAAAGATCGTAGCGAATCTAACAAAGAAGACGTGAAATGAATCCAGGAGTGGAATAAGAAATATAGACGGTACAAATTGATCAATAAACTGATAATAGATAAAGAATATTTAGTAAAATTATCACGAAACTGAGCGAATTTATATGATACTGTCATCAAAATTCCCCAATTTTTACAACTTCTTAGATGAACATTACAGATATAATATTTTGCATGTGCATTTTCTTATAAGATCTGTCATTGGTATCAATATTGAGATATCACTTTACAACCAAACCTCTCCATTTAATGACCTTACAATTAATTGGCTAAGGAATTAGAGATGAGTCTGTTGTCACATTCGATACATCTTTCTAATCCACGTCATTTCGAAGGGAGTCAGATGTATTCCGACTAATGAAATATTTAAACATGTAGATTTTTGTTCGTTGTAGTTAAAATACATAATAAAATAAACCTTTTCAACTAGTTCTATAATAAATGAGATATCACCATCTTTTTTATGGTATAGATTTCATTATTTTTGAATATTTATTCATCTTACGAGTAAAAGATAATTGATTATTGCATGATATGTTTGTTCCACAAGACTGAAACGGATCCTTGTCTGTTATCAATTCGTCAAAATTTCCATCGATTTGTAAAATATCGATAAAGGGAGGCTATGATTATTAGGTCAGGACAATGAATGAGAGTTGAGAAAGTAAATATAATAACCGAAGATTTAATAAAAGAAATCACAGATTTTCATAAACAATATTCATTAAAGAGACTATATTTACATATTTAAGAACAATGATGAGGGTAAATCTTCTTAAATGGACAATGGAATAGCTTTTGTGATTGGTAATAATTGTATGTTTATTTATATTTTCTGAGTAATTTTTTAAGAAGTCTGTGTTGGTTATTATTTTAATGAAGATCTAAAAAATGTATTTCAATTATATGAACCTGTTTGAAAAGAAGGTATGATGTAGAACCCTTTGAATTTAATTGATATATTGTACAAGCGTAATTAATCAATTATTAAACAGTAGATGTGAAATTCGAAACAACTAACCGATTTCTGTTTAAAATCAAAAATTAGAATCAATATCAACAATTCTCTCTAGATGAAACTACAATTTACTCGAATATATTCTTATTTCGTAGAATACACGCCACAGAGTAATCGTATGAAAACGCCACATGATTGAAAATTATCATTCTCTCGATTTGTCAAATATCAGGGTAACAGGTATAAGTTTCCTCTGTTTCTTTACTATCAGTCAAAAACTGGATACGTTACGTTGATCGGCACGGTATCATATAAACACAATAGGGTTGGATATCGTCATTTATGACTAAAAGATACCTTTTGAATAAAAATCTTAATAAACCATAAAAACGACTCAGAAGCTGTTTCTGCGAAGGCGAAGACAAAATCAAATTTGGAATTCCGAATGTTTGCGAAGATGGCCGAGTGCGAGTACTATTAACAATCTCAAATTTATCGATAGCAGTCACAAGAATTAAGTTGTGAAAATGCTTTTGTGTTGATTAATAACGCAAACATGTTTTTATTTGTTGTATATCATTTTTCTGTAAGATTTATGTTTAAATCCGATTATATATAGCCGAAGCAATCCGAACAATGTACAAAACTGGTATCTGTTGGTTGTCAAAAATTTAATTTTTACTTTTTATTGAGACAATTAAGCTATACGAACTTTTGACATGTTGATGTTGTGTCATGCGCATTCATACATTTAAGTTTGGGTGCTGGATGATGCTTAAATTGTTTAACATCAGATATCTTGAAAGAAGAAACCTTCATTCAGAAATAATCAGCAATGTAATTTTGGCGAGATCGAGGAACTCAAAGGAGAGACTTGTGGATATTCTGAGATCTATCCCGCTGGCCAAACCATCGAATGTCTATGAATGTGGCCGATACCTCAAGATACATCCTTCCAGCGAAGAGGAATATCTCAAAATGTATTCTTAATTGATGAACTTTAGACGAGAAACACTGTCTAATCATGATGTAAAAGTTCGCTACAGTTATATTGACTCGTAAAGAATGCTAATGATTCAGGAAAACGGATGGATTGGTCATCAGGGATAGAATAATCACGAATTTCGTACCTGAGGGATATCAGCCTCTCAAATCTATCACTAATCCAAAACTTTATGAATTAACCAATGTGCCAGAATCAAATGAAAATCGCTTGCTCTTCCTGAACGGTTATCTCATTTATCATATTGCAGATGGATCAAAATACGTGAAACGAGTTTTCTTCATGTATAAAAAAGACGGAATGTAATTTATCTCAACATCAGAATGAAAATGTCCCCAAATTGCATTCAGATCCGTCACATTGAAGGTTTAGACAGACCATTTCTTGATGAAGTCTTCGAGAGGATTCATTTTCACAAAATATCTCCTCCTTTGACTCCAAAGGGGGTTTGGAAACTATACGTGGCTAATCGAGACGACTATTTTTTACTATTAACTTTGCCCTATTTTTTCGGTGATACTTTGTTTGACCAGGTTCCAAGATGCTGGAAATCACCCCTCATTATGAGTCAAGCATGCGATTGCCCATGTATCATATTTATTTTAAAAGCGAAAAAAAAATATCGCCATCCCAGATCTATCTATTCAGTGGATCAGACAAATTAACAAACCCTGAGCAGATCATTGACGCTATTCCCGAGCTTTCTGATGTCCATATAATAAAATGCCCATATGAGAATGGGAATTTGTTCATATTCCATATTCGCGACCGCTCAAAGTTTCTTAAAGTCCTCCATTTAAATGGCTCATCGCTAAGTAAAACCACAATTTACAGCAGACGGAACCACCGATTATACAATTACATTTGGTGACGATATCACGTATTTGTTTGTCTCTCACAGTATTAATAACATCTCATCAAACATCCTGGTCTATTCTTACAACCGAAATCTACAACCCGTTGACAATGAAAACAATTCCGATAACGACGAAATCGGTTCTGTCAGGGGATCAATGTATAGTCCAAAAAATCTAAAAACCTTTAAGCATTTGATTAATGATGGAGTGACTGGTATTGTGTTTGTAAATTTAGCTAATGGGCACCGCTTTTATCCGAAGCAGTTTCAGTAAGTCGTTCTTTTAACGTTTGTTTTCCATCATACCTCACTTTTGCAAACATATTAGTCATCAAACCAAGAGATCTTAAAATGTCAGAACAAGAAATACATACCATATTTACCGGGATACCGATCGAGTCGATATTTCATACTAATGATAACAAGTGGCGAGTGTCGTTTTCCGCTAATAATTTTGAGGCCGCGCGGTTTAGATTGCTCCCTAACCAAAGTATCTAGTTGATACCTACATAGAATTATATATCAACGACACTTCATTTTGTCGGTACAGAGTTACTCGTAATAATCTAAGGTAATATCGATCACAATTAAGATACTTCTTCATCAACCATTTCTCTTATGAAAGAATGGATTCGATCGATCTTCCGTTTGAACACCAAATTCTTCGTCGCTCTGAAAAAAGAGTTATCTGTTTGACAAACCTTGAAAATTATACCAAATATGGCCATAGATCCATTCAAACAAGTTATTTACTCTATTCACACAGGTCAAGGCCTGATATATTTAGCTCCTTACAGCCCTTCTATTTCAATGTAAATTGTATCAAAACAGGCAACCTTCTTACATCGAAGTTGTGAATGAAGAGGTGTACGAAATTATATCTGAAAAATGCTCTTTAATGAACATTCCACTGACTGTTGATGAATCAAAGCGGCATATCTACCCACAATTCTCATCATTTCATGACTTGGATCTACTCACATACTATCTTTTTACAAATGAGGACATCTACCCAGAGAAAGCTAGTTTTCACCCTGGTGATGAAATACGAAAATTGTTTATGAACAAGTAAAATCTATCAATTATTGCTTGATGCTACTGATTTCATTGAAAATATTTTATCAAACATAAAACGTAAGGTGTTTCATGTCATTAAAACATTTTTCCATGTTCGAAATACTTGAAAGAAGGTTCCAATACACATTTGAGAAATATCATTGTGTTAGATCAAAAGAAGTATAATGTGTTACATATTCAAAGCTTGTGTAATTAAGCACTATTTGCATAACATTTGATAAACAGCAATATCTTCAGCAGTTAGTCGTTAAATATTTAATGTTGTGCCTGATGTTATAATACGCACCCATGTCCGAGTTTTGAGCGCCCACATCTTGAGGTAAAAAAATACATATCGATGATTAATTGAGATTACGTGTTTTTTTGCCAGTTATCAATGTTACTTGCAGATTTGTGATAACATGTTTAGTGATATCTGGCTGTATTCAAAAATGTCACTTTAGTTAAATATTTGATTTTCCTTTATGTTAAAATCTTTCTCATCTTAGATACGAATAAAATTTAAGACAAAATATTGATACAAGCGACTTGTACTGCTTTTAGATGCTTACACATGTTATAACGAACATTAAACTAAACAGGGATCCGAAAATATGATATTGACAGGTTTTTTATATTCTGCTTTAAAATGGACGCCTTGAGGGAATCTCAGACATTTTTTTCTATTATGCATGATCCATATGTATTTATCGGTCATTATGAACAAAATTTAAAATCCATAGTAATTATATTCATTGTACAAGATTACCGATCAGAACTGATAAATTCTTATTCAAATGTTATCCATACATTATGCAACCAATTACGACATCAATTATGATAATTTCTCACAATAATATACACTTTATATCCGATTTGAATCATCAACCATCGTCATAAGAAATCTAAGCAGGCATTATGACTTACAGGTCGCGTGGTGTGAAGAAATTGAATCGGAAATATGCCGCTTATGGCATACATTGAATTTATTAGTAATTTTTTGTTTGAAAAAAAATGTATCAAAAACAGATAAACATTTCTCTTTTGTGGATTTTTTTCATTTGGTTGTATGTTATTGTCAAAAGATATTCATGGGTTTAATTATTAAATATAGTTAATGATCGTAAAATACACTTTCATAATGGCATACATTTAGTGTATAAATCCAACAGGCGCACTCAAATATAATCATCATAGTCTAACGGCAAATTTCCATACATGCACATCCGTTCATTCATATCAATTAAAATTACCAGACAAATCCTCTGATGAGTTAAATGCCATAAATATACATTCAAAAAGTATTTATGACACTGTTGACTAACAGCAACACTTTTGGATGACAGAAATGTACACGCAACTGGTTTGTGATATTACGCTATCTTCAAAATATACGTAAACGCTCAAGCATTTTATTGCAAATTCCATTCCTTTATATCCCTAAAATAAGTCTAACTACTGTGTATTCTTTATGATCTGTGTTGCATTCTGTTATTTAAATCATAAACGGTTTCGTTAAGTATTGGAATTTTGAACGTTATGCGTTGAAAAACATATAAAATTAAGTGTCTGTAAACATTCAAACCATTTAAACTATTTGTTGTTGGATGAAATTTAAAATGATGTATAAGGGTCTAAAATTGTGAACGTTGAGAAAATAAAATAACCATGAGAATTTCGAATATAGAGGCCTGTTTGATCTTCGACAGATAGATATCGAGATATTATATAGCTGTAGTTGTAATTATTTGAAATAGGTTTTTAAATAATGAACAAAGCAAGAAAAGTACACATTAATCACTACACATGAATTTATTTGTATATGCTAACGACTGATATCAGAATGACCTCAATTGTACACATCGAATTGATTAAACCATACGATTATCAGTCCAAATACATTATGTTAAATTTGACACCATTTCTTATCAAGCACTGTAACCATCTATATACCATAAAACTTGCATCATAATTTTTCATTTTGAAATTTCTTAAGAATTTTTATTCTCTAAGTCACAGTCTTTCATTAGGAGATGTATAAATTAAAGATAAATCTGGCTTTTCTGAGTCCACTCTATCTATAATATATGAACACAAAAATGTTCTATATACATAATTAAGGAATCATCAGAATTTTGTTTGATTTGTTTGAGAAAGTTTTGTTTAAGATAAAATCCAAAAGACTGCATCAAACGTATATCATTTTTATCTCTGAATTTTGTGAGAGCTAGACATTGTGAAATGGCCCAAGCATCCCCATAATCCTGTCATATAAACAGAAGGCAACCAAAAATTTTGATTACATATCGTTCAACTCAAATTCAATCAATCTGGTCATTGAAAATATATGAATGAAATTTAACGAGTGAATCGTTTGTTTAATTTTAGATATCGCAGTTACGTTTTTCTAAGTATTATCAAAAATCAAATGCATTAGTTTCGAAAAGATCAATTTAAAAAAAAGATTTAGCATTTACATGCATTTCAAAATACGGGTTTGTCGCTACACTTAAGCAGTTCCCCTAAGTTCACATAGTCTTCTAAATTTGATATATCTTCAAATGTTATGAAAATGATGCTATTCTAGGTTTCTATTTAATTAACTATGAGACGAGATCTACAAAACACTCAAATTTCCGTGTATTTTTTCGATTGAGAAACCTATGGATGAATCGATAGATATGTATCTAAGAATTTAATCGAGATGAAGTTAAGGATGGTCTGGATAATGGAGGGCTCATATGGTCAAAGTTATTTTCAACATCATATTATTCATTTAATTTATTAGGACATTTAAACATTTTTAAGCCTTGATAAATGTTACCGTATGTCATAAATATTAACATTCACCAGGTCTTGTTTTTGGTGATAACCATGGTTTGTTACTCCACTTTTATTTGTATGTTTTAAGAATCGTAATGAACCATCTATTTCTTTAATAAAAGTACAAATACTCTCAAATATCAAAATCCTCACTTGGTTCTAAATGACATAAATCGTTTTGAAGATTACCATGTATCTGTATATAATATCCACATTCCAAATAAATTATATTTAGCTGATTAGAGAATCATTTGTCACGACTCTATCGTTTTAAAATTTTCTAACATAAAAAATAGACTGTATTTAAAGTTGTAAATTTGGTTTCTCGATCTTCACTAGTTTGAACAATATTTAGCATATATATTACCAAAACTGTTTTTCGGATTCCCTCTATCTAAAAACAAATATCTGTATAAATTATATGATACTCCGATAAACATTAGCGGGTCGACTATCTGGTCCATTTTAATGAATAAAAGAATTTTTTTTATTTATTTACCAATTATAAACTGATTTTCCATTAATTAAAAATTTATTACGCGAAGTTCATTTTAAGTACCCATTTTGGGATATTTTTTTATTGTAAAGCATCGTAAATATTCTATTAATATATTTTGGTTATTTACAGTTTATCTCGACATTCTGTTAAACTAGTAATACCAAACTTTTATCATAGAATTGATTGACATTGAACCATAACCTTAGTCTTAAACCAATGGACATGTTAGCGAATAAATGAATTAAAATTTGTAAGCGCGAGCATATAAAACATGTTCTGCATGGACCTGAACTAATATGAACAACATAATTGATTTTGTATTATAACACTAGGCATAATTATGAAGATACTATAATGCACTTGAATAGCTTGTGGAATATCGACATCATTTAACTGTGATCTTTATTGTATAAATAAAATAGAATTTACAGAAATTCTATCTAAATAAAACTTCTTTTGTTAGTAAAGTTTGTATCACTGAAATAAGATTTTAATCTCTTGACTTCTTTTCTATTTCACAAGTATGTTATTAATAATTTTATTTATAAATATCCGGTATTTTACAAAAAACTCTATCAACAGTCTTGGGTAACTGCTTATCTTTAATAATATGAAATAGGGTGCAAATTGTATAAGTTGATGAATTAAATGGTTTAAATATGATCTTGAACGTAGTTATTCAATAGGTATCAATTATAATTCAGTTAAGTTAAAAGGCTAAAAAATAGAGATTACCCTATATTTTAAGTTTAACAAGTAAGGTGATTTTAGTATTGATATGTGAAAAACCATTTTATTTCGAACATGGAACACTCATGATTATGTACGTTTTCGCACTACGACCGATTCGTTAAAATTAAAATTTTGCATGACGTTCAATTGTCATATTTACAAGTTTATTTCGATATTTATGATTAAGCTTGAGAGACAAACGGCTTGCTAGAGATATGGTGTGGACATAAGAGTAACAACCTTCATGCATACCGCTTAAATTTACTAATTATTACATTCGCTTATTAAATGTCATGAAATGTGATCTCAATGTAGGTCATTACCATATATTTTATAGTTTTATCAAAATTCAACACTGAAAATTTAAAAAACTTAATTATTATCTAGTTATCGAAATAATATTTTTACTTTAAATTTCCAATGAAAATACTTTTGTTTAATGTAGAAACCCTTGAATAATATTAATCGTCAAAAACTTCAATCAAGTTTTACTTTATATCGTTATTATCTTATATTATGATCAAGCCAGTATCGTTCATTATCAAGAATATGGAACGATAAAGTCGGTATGTTTATGCAATATATTTGTTTAAAAAATATTGCATGTTTCTATTGATTTTGGAAAATGATATTAAATTATCAAATATTATAGGTTTAGATATCTATTCAAGAGCGATAATTGATCAGAATTACTAATCTATCGTATACGGATATTTTATTGCTGCTAAGCTAGTTGTTGCAAGTTCACTTCCTCACAATCAGAGCATGATCGAATTTATCGTTGTTGCGCAGGAAATTCATCGCCCACTATATCATTCTGTGAGCAGTTCTATTGGTGAATATGCTATCTAGCTAATTGATACATCTTTTGAAATTATATGCCCGAAAATTGTTGATAATAGTATTTGAGGATATATTTAATGACGTACGAATTCATTTAATCATGAATAAATATCCAACAAAACTTTATATCCTAGTTTTCCCAACCGAAGCGTCATAGATCAAAGAGGCCGTGAAAGACTGAAAAGAGAGAGGTAGAGCATACGAGAAAAAATATACTTTAAGATTATGAAGCAAATCAAAGGAGGCAAAAGTATTCCAATTAATTAAAATATTAATCAAATTATAAATAGTAATCAATGATTCACTTTTTTAAGAGTTACAGAATATTTCACAAATACCTATTATTTTGGAAATTTGATTGTTTTCAATATGAAGGTATTTTATTTTGTTCTACGTCTTCACGAAATCAAGTATTTACAAGGTATCGACATATCAAAATGCCATACCGTATATTCCGGGGTATAGGGCGCACACTTTAATTAGCTACATCGGATAAATTACCAAGAAAATTTTATATTGTACATATATAATCCATGGAGTTCAAATCTTTGTAAAACCCCATGGTTTTTAGTTAAAAAATCTCGGTAAATTGTTAAATTTCATATATTAATGCATCGTTGTAAAACCAACACGATTCGAAATTCGTGGAATAAAACTGCTGCTTGTATTCCAGAAAGTACGGTATATTTAATCGATTAAGTCGTACTCAATATCAATCGAGAGAATATAGAATTATCGGACAGAAGATGGCAACATCAGTATTTTTAATTCAAATAGAAGAGAAACGAGTTTGGATTTCTGTGTATTGGTTTTAATGTCAAATATGGGATATCTTCTCTCCATTGACCACAGTCTACCTCTGTTTTCTTCTTCAGGAAATGATATTTATAAGTGAAATTCGTCTGAAGACATTGCAAGCATGTTTTATCAGGTTTGTATGGCAAACTACTAATTTACATAAAAATACTGAACAAAAATAGACAATCCTATAGTTAATTGGTTCTAAGGCCACTTATTACAAACATTTAACACTTTTAAGTTACTATAGATATTCCACTAACTAGTAATGTTTTTTAATCTGGATTGATGTGGGCTAAATTACCGATCTGATTTAATAATATTTAAAATTTTTCATGAAATATAATACGTATCACTTAAGGAGTCAGTCTATGCAGTGGTAAATTGACCTCACAATCTTGAAATGTTGCTGATAAACTCTTAAAATCTTTTAGCATGTCATTTTTTGAGTTTATGAAGGGTTAATTTATGATAATTCATAGCAGAAACAGTCACCGAGTTAAAGAATAACTTGCAAAGCTATCCCAATTTCCATTTAAACACTGCTACGCCTTGATGTTTGTTATAGAATGATGCAAAATGTTAATTTTTAAATTTCTGTATTAAAGGAAAATTCGGTACTACCATATTAAAAATTTCAGATAGGGATTTACGCAATCTTCTGCAGAAAATTCATTGTCATAGTAGCTATTTGGCGGAATCATATTCAAATGAAGGAATGCAGCGCTCTTTCAAAATATATATTTTGATAAATGAGTGATAACGAAAGATAAATATTGTATTTACAATAGAGACAGAAGATATATTAAAGAAAGATAAATTCATGAAGCATTTATTCAGATTATTATAAGAAGGAACACGTGCCGCTAAATTATATCATTGATCGTCGTAAAAAAGTGAAACATACATATTATGATAGACGTTTGAATTGCCTTAATTTACAGGCTAATAATATCTGTCCTGCATCATCAAGCACAGTCATATGATCAAAAAAATTATCTGAGTAAAAATTCAGGTCAAAGAATAATCCATTTAATAGCGAAGGACGTTGTTAAGTCATTTGATGATTATTTAAACACATGGAAATATCATATCTGACTTGATGACTCTTTTCCACCAAAGAACAAATCACTTATCATATCATATTTTCGATCCATAATAACTTATAAACATTCTGAAGGTTAATTATTTTCATATTTGGAAAAGTATACAAAGTACGTGTCAATATTTGGCACTTTTAAACAAATTTATCATATACAGGGTTTTCATTTACTTTCGAGCATGATCCATTTACTATCGAGCATCCCTAGCATTTATTAGTGCGTACCTGAACATTCATTATTGCGCACCTGAAAACGACATACGTGATTTACGGGCTAAACGAGTCTAAACATTATTTACCCGTTTGCCTATTTAAGAAAAGTATAAATTAATAAACAATGGGTAAACTCATATTTAGCCGTAAATCACGTATGTCGTTTTCAGGTGCGCNGCGAATAGTTAAGGAAAAGCATGAATTCATAATTTTGACAGAGTTTAGTAAACAAAATCTGAATAACTCAAAATGTAAAGATTGGAAAATATTTAAACTCTGAAATGGGTGAAAATAAGAAAGAGTACAAAATTTTGTTAATTCCTAGATAACAATTAAAATGAGAAGACGAAATTATTATTAAATTGACAGAATCCTGTTTGAGTAGTTGTCATGTCATAGATACATTCATTAAATGGTAAGTGGCCCTAGTTTTATTAACAAAGCAGTACCACTCAAGAAATGGTAGTAACTGAATTATATATATGCACATCAAGCAAGATTTTTAAATAAAACTGTGACACTAAATTTCACTAAACTTCGTATCTGGAGAGGTCGGGAGTATAATTTTTATATTTATAGAAAATTGAGTAAAAAGTAAATTGCACAAAATAAGTGAAAAACATGACTAAATAGATATTTTCAATGAATATAAAACTGTTTTATTTTTTCAAATGGCACCAAACAAAAAAAAATTTTTCATACCTGCATTTGTAATGATAAAAATATTTTAAAAATTATTGACAATTTCCACTGTACTGCAGAAGGTAATAGGAAAAAAACATGTTGTTATCACAGACAAACATCTCCAAACTCAAGGCTTAAACAACGAGAAACCTTAGTGGAGTTAACGACGATGCAAATAAAAAGGCATGACTCTTGATATTATTTAGACAAAAATTTATAAATGCGGATACATCTACTTAAATCATAACGAATTTTTTCTTATATTTGAGGATTTTCCTTAACTTTCTAGTATAACGTAAACTTAATTTAATATGAAAATAAAATGTTTATCAACCATTAGTACATGTGTTAGATGATGGGGTCTGGTATTATTCTAAATTTTAAGTCAAAGCACCGCAAATTATAAATGTCTTCAGTTATTAGTGTGTTTCTTAAAGATGAATTTAAATCATCGATTCTCGATGCCATCCCAATGAACGAAGATTCTTAGAGGTCTGGTTGATTAAAATAAAAACATTTTTTGACACTGTGATTTTTTAATGTCATAAATTCATAGATTATGTCGAAAAACAATTTTTATCTGCGACTAAAAAATACTATCTAAAGATTAATAAAGTTTTAGTTAAAAAATACATTTATTTTTACATTATGAAATTGCTGAAACAAGTAGAATAGAAAGTGATGTGCTGTATTGTTGAATGGATGGCTAAAGGTCATTATAGGCCAGCCCATTTTCCGATAGACTGAAGATATATAGGACAGAATTTAAATAATAAAAAAACAACTATACAGAAATATATCGAAAAACTGACGCCACATTAAAAAACCTGAATATCTTCGAAATAAATATTTATATTCTATATAAATTTTTGAACAAAAACAGTTCAAAACGAACATCGGGATATAAAGAACAAATTATACGGTCACAAAAGTTCGGTGTATATGGATTTTACTAAAGTTATCATAAAGAGGAAAAAACCAAAAGGAGTCGCTGAAAGTTTATTGCTTTATAAATGTTTACGTTAAGAAAAATTAGGGAATATGTCTAGCATTCAAATTATATATCTAATAATAATTTGACGAAATTATTAATTGGTACAGGGTATTTTAAAGCATTTTACTATGTAAGGAATCGGCTTCACGTCCACCAAGTGTAAGAAGTACCTAAAAATGACGATAATTTTAAAAAGAGAACTAGAATTGTTATGGCATCAAAATGAAATATCAAATCAATGGTATATCCATCATATGTCAAGGCTTATTTTTTATCAGGATTAATTTTCGTTGGAATTATAAATTTTATTCTTCGATTGGTAAAATATTCGATTTAAGTTTTGTACAACAGCTGGTTTTGAAAAAATTGAAGTAGATCAAAATTTTCAAGATGAATGATCGATGTTTTTTTCCTATCTGTGCAAAAATGATTAATTTGTAGCTAATTTAATTAAACAGGTCGAACAACCACAGATTTTATTGCGAGTGCTTAATTGAAAAATCATTTAAATTTGTCTGCTTATTTCATATATTTTCTATATAATTGACCAAATATTGATGTTTCAAATAAACCTGAATCAGACCATTGATGCTACCGCCCATTTAGTATGTAAATTAAACTAAATTTTGTCAAAATCTCATGAGTAATTTACAAGGTCTTCAAAGTATCGTAAAAACCACAAAATTGTATATACAATATCTTAAAGAATTTAGAGAACTGTATCTACAATGATTGGCTGTTTTCAATTTTTGATTTAGCTTAAAAATATACAAAAAAAAATACAAAAGCGGTTAAATCAAAACTAATTTATGTCTTAGTATTGTATAACTTAAGAAAGTAATAACAGTACTTTTTTTAGTTTAATGCGTTGGTTTAAATACTCCTATTTTTAAGATTGCCATATGCCACCTATTCTCTTTGAATATTTTTCAAAAATGACTGTAATAATTTTCTCATAGCACAATTTTAAATATATAATTTATCGCTAAAAGTAGAGCAGTGATATGTATACACTACCGTTAAAATGGTAAGGTTCATTCCCTAATCAATAATTTAAGGGAAGTTTAGAAAAAGATAACACCGTTAAAGACGCTTTTTGTATCTTTTTACTACTGTAATTTATCAAAGAACACTTGACACTCGATGAATGGTCTGTTTGGTCGTGTGTTTTTAATCCTGAGTTCCCACTAATGATATGAATTGGATGAAAACAGTTTTTACAAACATTAGAAGTTGGTGGTCCTTTCAAATTCTCATTTCATGTAACCGTGGTACTTATTTGATTAATTGGAAAGATACAGACGGATGAGTTTAATAGAGTACACACGTCTAAAGGTATTTGTTGAGAATGACATTTATAGATTTATTCATGACTTTTCTTGACGACAAAGGCTGGATAAACCACTAAGACTCGCCCGGAATAGCCACGTCGGTGGATGTAGGAATAAAAAATGAGGTATTTTTGAATACATATTGCAAGAGATCGTTGTGTGTACTGAAAAGAATTTATGGAATCTGGAAAATGTATGATGATGAAACAAGTAAATGCTTATGTTATGTAATGGAGTATCATAATTTCGAAATATTGTCTAACGAGTTGTATAAAACGGATCCACCATCATTCCTTTGCTCTGCTCAAAATCAAACATGCTGACACCTTGGACATTAGTAAATGTGTTTAGCTCTGGTCATTCTCATAATATCTATTATGGGATTTCAAGAAAGCAGAATGGTGGTTCTTGAAGAAATCGATATTTCGCCCAGTAGTAAATTTTTCTAAACTTCATTTCTTAATAAATTATACTGTTAATTTTCTTAGACATTCAGAAAAAGCCAAATGTCGATTATACAATTATAATTTAATTAATTGCATATTCCTTTAATTTCCATATCTTGAATTTAAAATGAATCATTATGTCGATAACCAGATCATATCAATAAATCTAATAAGCTTGCGTATTTTATATTTCAATATATTTTAACGAATAATATTCATAATTTTACACAATGTAAAAAAATAATATTGTAACCGAAAGAATGGCCAATGATCGAACAAGAAATTCTTAAAATCCGCATTCATAACTCAGAGGCGATGAATCTGCTGACCTATTTTATATTAAATAAGCTGTGTAAATATGCTTGAATTCCCAGATTATATGAGGTATATATGACGGTATGTTATAACCCAAATTTAACAATCCCTCGATTCTTTATTATTATGTATTTAAAAATCTTGAAGAACTGTGGTTGTTATTTGAAATTTCAGGCAAACATTCTCTATAACTTACTTAAGTTGGTCTACTCCTAAATGATTTTTTATGTTTCACCCTCGCACTTTCTAAAGATCCACCTTAATTTAAGTTATATATATATGTCTGAGTTTCAATAAAATGCAAAATATCTATGAGATTATATGGAAAATTATATAAATCACCAGTAAAAATAAAAACGAAATGTGTTTCGTGACCAGATCATAGTGTAATATATCCCGTTAGTTTTTTGGTAGTACAAAAAATAAAACACAATATATGTATCGATTGTAAACATATTAAATTGAATGTGCAATATAAGTTTGTGTTGGCATATTATTTAACGAAACACTGATAAAAACCGCTTGAGGCCATTTATTTAAATTAAATATATTTCGATTTCAAAATCAATCAAAGAATTTCATAATATCTGCCCACATCTCAAATGAGTTTTTTCATTATTCATTAAATTATCATAGTCTGTTTGCAACAATTCAAAGAGCAACACTCGTCAATGTTCGCGAGTTAATCTATTTTTCAAAAATGACGCCCTCCCTATTCACCCATAATTTATAAATTCTTAACATTTATTCACTCAAACAGAAAATTTTGAAGCTAACCTCGATAAAAGCGTCTCTATATTTTCATCATTTCTTATTTACACCAAGACGACAAAAACGTTCTTAAAAGCTCACAACCTCCGAAAAATGATCTACACTAATTCTCGGGCAAAATAGCTGATTTTCGATGAAGGCAATCAAAGTTTGTGACATCGCATCTGTCAAACAATAAAATTTAAATTTAAAAAGATCCGATTTTTATGGTTATGATAATATGCATTCAGAGTAACGATTTGATATTCACATTCTTTTACTGGTATTGGATTTCACCATACAACAAGAATGATTTTAAAATTTATCATTTACTTTTAATAAAAAATATTTAATATTGGAATGCCATCAGTGGACAGCCTGCCTCATTATAAAGAAATTTGTGAAAATAGAACATCGTAAATTTCATGTAATATTAAATATAGAAAATGTTAACTCATTTTACATAGAGTGAAACACAATCGCAGTTGGATGACATCAGTATCTGGTCATGGATTCACATTATGATTTTTATTTCAGGCAATTTACATCAGGTTGATTTTGTAAGATATTATCAATTATCTCATTTATACATGTCTTTATATTATTAGGAGACGTTTTACTATATATTTTTTCAAAAGGTCTACTTTTTAGAAAGTCTACCAATGAATGATTATGGGAAAATCAGTTACTTAAAATTTAAAATATTTATCCTCAAACAGAATTATTGTTGGTGTTATGTTTTTTTTTGAAAAGTTAGGGGGGTTAAAAAATTCCACAATACTATCTGAAGATAAGTTAATTCTCTATTTAACAAAGCTAAAAACGACATTTTTGACGAGAATCTCTTATCATATGCATTTTTGAAATAGATTGTTTTGCCACCCTAAAATTATGTAAGGTGCATCGATATGCTAATCAAACAATTTCTTATATACCTCTAAAAAAAGTTCTGAAAACACAAATCATTAAAACCATATTTTATGTACAAACAGCAATGTTATATTCAATTAAGATTTCTTTATACAGTAAAAATTGTCAATTTTTCTCGATGTATAATTTTCTCCCCACAGATGGTTCAACCCTGTCTTTTTTCAGCACAAAACAATTTTCCGTGAATTTTAACGAAGAGAACGATTTCCTTAATTTTCGTTTTTATATCAATTAGCATCCGCGGAACAAACGAGGAAATCCAAAATGAATATTAGCCTTAGCATTAAATATACGAACAAAATTATCGAATATTTTTAAGATATTTATATATATAATCAAGATTCATTCCAGATGGGTGAGATTTGGGATAAAATAAAAAATTTATCAGTTCATGTTTAACTCAAAACAAAACCAAACCGAATATATTGGTCAGCAAAATCTATATTGGGCATTAATAAAGGCCAACAATGTACCGCAATCAAAATTTTCATGTTAATATTTATTAAAATTAATTTTTGTTACCGCATTTAGCCACAATTTTTCGAAAACCCTGTCAATGTTTCCGTTTATTCCAAATCATTTCTAAAATAACAAAAATTAGACAAGGGTAAGGCATTTTTTTCAAAATGCAATTGTTTCAAAAGATTAAATAAATACTTTTAAAGAAATGTAAAAATTATAATTTCTGAAAAACTAAGATTTGCGTTGTGGTTCCTTAATATGACTGGTTGTAAGATTTTATTTGATAATATTTAGTCCAGCAAGGCGAGATCAACATATCTGATTATGTCAAGACATTTCATTTTGACGAAGATCGCAAAATTGCGAACAAAGAAAAATGTTTGAGAATAATTATGTAGGTGTGATGTCTGGGTTCATAATACTGCCATACCAAACGGATTACAATGATTCGCCGATCATTGTTTTTTCCACACGGTGAAACAATTTATTAAACTAGGGGGTCCAATATTAATGTCTAATCATGAATAGTGGCGCCATTTTCATATGCTGCATCTAAGCAAATTTTGTCTCTTTTTTAGTATTTTAAAAAAATTCGTAATAGTTAAATACAGAGGATCACGGGCTTTACCAATTCAATGCTCGAGTCTCAAATTGAAGAAATTGTAGAAGACAGGATGTTGACGATGTGCATGTAAAAATTCTACTGATAATATTGTACACTTCTTGAGGTGTGTCAACACGAACAAATGAGTAAGGAAACCGTTTATTGTTGCGGTATTTCATATGGTTAATTTCTCTCAGCCCACCTCGTTGGACAATATCCAGTATTTATATTTCCTATATAGGACTTTTACAAAGGTGGAATTTTACAAAATCCATTTACCTATTTCTTAGGTGTGTATTACGAATATTTCATAATCATTAAAAGTTTAAATAGGTCAACAATTTATCATTAAATTTTACAAAAGGCTAAGAATTGCAAAATATAAAAAGTTTACTCTAAAATCATAGACAAATTTATTTTATTTATTCAAAAGTATTGTAGGTTTATCGTAAAAATCCCTAAAGATACATTTAAGTTAGCTAAACATCTACAGATTGTTTTTTTAAAAATGTTTCCCATGCTCGAAAACTGTGTAGATGTTGATTTCTACAATAACATGCTAATTCATATATTTTGTAAGTCAATATTTGTATTTACTTGGCATAATTTAAAAATTTACACACTATAGACTATAGTTTGAAACTAATCAGAAATATTTACCAGATAAATATTGTTAACTAATGTTAAATAGGTTCAAATGTTACCTGTTTTAAGTGATATGCTATTTCTGAGGTTTTATGATTTGTAAAAATAATGTTTACCATTTATTAATTCGACAATTGATTATTTATGAACTTTTAAAGGCTAATTAATTTTGTTCAATAATTCATATGATAATCTCATAAAGATATAAAAATCTTATAAATTAATTGCCACGTTTTTTTTATTCTTGATATTTTAACTTATTGCACATTTTTCGAATTACGAATTTTCTGTGTGATTCATTCCGATTTTCATTTAATTTAAGAAATAAAAAATCATTTAAATTTCTGAAAATATTGAAACTGGTATTCTTCTGAGATAAGGCGCGTTTCTTCACTAATCTTTGAAGCATATTCGTTTTACCTTCATGGTAAGTGTTTTTTAGAGCTCAGAAATGATTATTTGTAAAATCATATTCACACCAATCATTAGAATATGTTTCACCGTCGGCAGGAGCGTCCAACTTGATTTACATGTGGTAGAAAATGATCATTTTCATAATTAGTAAAACATTTATGAAATTCTGTAGTCTGTGTGCATTTAATCCCATTCATTTTATAATAATTGTTGAATAAGAAATTTTACTCAGTTCTTATTCTGCAATCACTGAATCAAACTATAATTATTAAAAAATTATTATCATTCAAACAATATCTTACAGTTACTTGCAATTGATTTCGTTTTCCTTGCAATCGATTTCATCGACGAAGGGCGGCCTTGAAAATGATCTCGAATTTGGGAAGACACTCAATTTTTTCCTATCAGGTTTTGAGACTAAAAGCGGCATTTTTATTGAAAAATATTTTGGAACAGAAAACACAACTGTATCGACGAAAATGAAAAAGTTGAATGTTCAGCATGCACATGCAGAATGAAAAATAGTTATCANATATTTAATCACCATTAAAACTATGTATATTTGTTCGTAATTCAATTTTAGCAACAACGATATTTGAGGTTTTGGCGCAGAGCGTTTAAAAGTTTTCTTTGAACTCAAAAGAGGTTTAACATAAGAAATATATATGAAATTTTATTGTCGCCACCATTATCTTAATCATTTTTTGGTGGGAAATATTAAATATTTTTCATAACGTATAATTAATTTCGAAAATTGGGCTTTTAATGAATACATTCAAAATAGTTTATCATAGATCCGTTGGCGCAAAATTTTTTGCCATATACATGCGTAGTAATTTTTTAAGACTCAGTAACTTTTTCAGCTATAATTAGAATAGTTTGATTGTGCTCAACATCAATAACTTTACGAAAAATCATCAATATTAACATTTACATCAGTTAATGATGATAAAGAGGTAATGAACATATTATTACTTTTCAGTCATTTTGAGGGTGCCAACATGGTTTTGAACTATAAATGAATAGTTGAGCAATAGTTTGTAGTCGAAGTACCTTTGATATGTTTTTCGTTTAAGCCAGAATTTCTCAACGCTGTGGTAGAATTACTATTGGTAATACCTCATCTAAAAAAGATTGAAATTTTGAAATTTTGCCTGTTTCTACTTTTAAAACGTCAAGTGGAACAAATTTATTCTGTTAATATTTTAAATGATATTTAATAAGTTATCAAAGTAAAAAAATATGTTGTGATATAAAAGGTTAAGTGTTTTTAAATTATTTAATACGTAAACAATTAAACATGAAAAGCTACATTTGTAATCTATCTCATTATAAGTGAAAGATGCAAACAAACTCACCAAAGATTCATTGTTTAGGATACTTACAGATGATCATTTAAAACCTGTTAATGGGTGAAGCGTCTATCCTATTAAATTGAATTATACACGATTTATTCTTACAGCATAACAATTAACCACAAATAATAGAAAAGAAACACCTTAAGGTGAAAATAACTGTTAAAAAATGAATGTAAAATAACTGGTAAAATAATTCTGATTATAAATGCTCACTTAAACTGTTTTTTAAGTCAAGTTTTATAATATTGTTCATATTCTTGCATCAATTGATTGACATATTACTTACATGATTATAAAAGGAAAATAAATGCATAAAAACCATTTCTACAGTATTTTTCATAATTTTTTTGGTTTTTTTACTTTTTTATCACATAAAAAACATTTCGTATACTTTCCTTATTTAAAGTAGATTTAACGACTTGGACTTAATTATACAGCGAAAAACGAAAAACATGAAAAAATATTACGTATTACTTCTCACTATCGACGTCTCTCAAGTAGAATGGAAAGGATAAAACAATTTTTGCTGAGTATGATGCCATTTAAACTATAATTACATCTTGAAAATGTTTGGCGTTATATTTGAAATTTACATGCTTCGGCCATACAATATCTCGTTAAGCTGTGGCGTCAATAAAACTCTACATTAGACTTTCCCGGCGAATCTCTTTAATGTAAAACGGCTCCACTAGAACGCTCTGCGCCAAAACGTCGCACCTTATTTTTTTCTTAAATTTCACATTTAAAATGTTATCATATTTTTCATGATAATCCAATGGTTCCCACCGAAAATACGCAGATTAAAAGATGCCTTCAACATTTTTCTGTATATACCCAGAGGGCCAAAACATTATGATGTAAGGCGGGGTCGCTAAAATACTCTGCGCCAAAACGTCACACCTCATTTTTACTTAAATTTCACATTTAAATATTTAGCATATTTTTCATGAATATTCAAGTGTTCCGCCAAAAATACCCACATTACAGATGCCATAAATATTAATATACATAGGCTTAGCGCGCCAAACCTTTATGATGGAAGGCGGGGTCTCTATAACGCTCTGCGCCATAACGTCAAACTAGCTGCGCCAAAACATCCTGCTCCAAACCGGCTTGACCAAAACTTCACGTACCGTATTAAACGATAGAATGACTCGATTAACTACCAAGATTGCTGAGGACGTTATCTTCAGCTTTGAGTGTGGTGAAATGACATTTTATATTTTAAAAAAAAATGTGTTTTGAACAAAATAATGATGAACTATCATATTTTTACCATTACTAAAAATAATTAGATATTTTGTGGAATAGCACTATACCGAAATAGTACATTTATTGCTGATTTTAAGCACTGAGACATTGGCCGGACTACCTGGAGAAAAATTCTATCATTTAAATCCAAAGATGTAGATGAGTTTTAATAAATATCACCTTTATATTATGCGGATCAGGTATATCTCGTTTGTTATTAGATCATATGTCCTGTTATTCTTTTCTTATGAAGCGAAGACAAAGGGCTCTTAATGGAGAATGCCTATAAATTTATCGTAATATGAATTTTAAGAACCAGGGTGTGACGTGTGTATTATTCGAACACCAGAGTATTCATCTACAAAGATGGACACCCATTACAAACTGTAGAGGCTGAAACATCGATGATCAAGGAAATCTTCAAGCTTATCATCAGAACCTCTTCTTCATAAGCATAAAGCCATTTTCGATATTCTAAACGCTTTGCTTATTACAACAGATATCCAATATATTATTGTTGCTTTTTTTTATTCAAATAATTATGAGATATTGTAATTTTTGGGCAAATACATAATTAAAGCCTGTATTTCACTAAAAGTAATATGTACAAATCATTTGGCAGTCACCTAAAATTCTTAAATATATCCTTAAATATTTCATCATCATTTAGTCAGTGGTTATTAACTGTTTAAAGTATTTTATGTTTAAAATATATCGCTTCATAACATTTTTGACACAAATAGAACTTGAGGCATTTATTTTATCTAAATTAATCAACGCTTGAGGACTCAAACGACCCCGAATTAATGTTAACTATATCCTCAGTACCTTCTGAACATTTTTATTTGTCATAATTTGGTGTTATTTTATAGTCACTAAAAATAGTGGTTATCCTCTAAATAAAGTTCACCATATATTTAAAAGCTTTAGGTTAAGCGGACGATTAAAATTTTAAGTTAAAAAAACATCTCGGATGATGGAAGTAAAACCGATTCATGAAATCAATAATAAAATTTACAGATGAAAATATGATTACCTCTTATTTATTTCAAAACGGCTATACACAAAAATATGGCATTTTTATTCACATATTCCTTTTTCGTTACCCAAGTAAGCATATCAAGAACTCTGAACGTGATACATTATAACGAATTAAGTATTTCAAAGCGCATAACCTGTTGACCTGGCTGAATTTTAATATTTCAAGTATAGTCTGTCTTATCAATTTATAGGCTATGACCAATTATCTAGAATTTTGACAATAAATGTTGTAATTTTGATTTCACTTGTCAAGTGAATTATCAGATATAAGCAAAATCAAGTAATATGTGGAATTTTAAAGAAAAGAACGATTTTGTACATTATCTTGAAAGAACTATAATCTTAACATAAGCTGCGTCCCGGTTTTCAGACCATTTTAAAAATGATAGATAGGCCAATACTATGTATTAATCCAAAAACAGCTCAAAAATCTATGAGATACCCCAAATTAAATGGAGAACTTTTTAAATAACTAACTATTCTAGAACATAGAATCTTGAAAACTCATCTTTAGCGAGAAATGTTAAAAAATTGTGTTTGCGCTCTCAAACATTTACAAATAAAATCAAAATGACAAAAAACAGATAATTATTCAATATATCTTCTGTATTTGGTTGGTCATGATTTAACGGTGCAGTTGTGATAGATGAGTCTTTACAAAATATTTAAGGTACAATGAAATTATGTTGGGATTGATATGAATTGAAAATTGGGTAAAACAAGATATATTTTTCAGGCTCAAAATGGATGAAATCTCATTGATAATGTTAAAAAATATTGATGTTCAAATTAAAGGAAACGATTCATCAAATTATTCGAAACCTTAAAATCCGAAGTAGAATCAATCTATATTGAAGAATTTCGCAATGATTTCACCAACTTAAGTTCGATCATTATTAAGAGAAACGACGTGCAGAACATATAAATGAACCTGAGAGATTAAAATAATTTACTACTTAGTTATACAACCGAAATATAATATTTCCAACTATTTTACAACAAATAAATCATTCTGACTACATTAAAGCACTTTTTTTATTACCGCTAACTTTCATATAAATAAATATACCGAACAAATACGAAAGAAATGGCATAAATTTTTACATAATTTAATTTTCTTAACTTCAGATTCAATTATAATGAACAAAAAATATTTGAGTCAAAGCGGTCAATGGTTTTTTTTTAATGTTAATTAGATAGAAAAAGACTAACAGTACCTGTATACCTACAATATATCATTAATTCATTTAAATTACCATGAATGTACAGTAAAGTCATGATATTACGAGATTTTGGGACCGTAGAAATATGTTCATTATATCCTGATGTTCGTTATAACGGCCTTACGTCAAAACTAAATAGTATCTATAATAAAGAGCGAAGTATTTCTATTTATTAAGAAGATATTGAGTTGTTTTGTTTTATTGATTAGTTTAGACCATTTTCCATCCCAAAATGACAGGCAATATGTTGAGGACATCAAGGTTCTGATGTTATTTTTATAAGTAAATTGATATTTATATAGATACTACCTTTTTGGGGTTCTAAAATATTCTTTCAGGTTCAAGAGTTCAATATGCGCTGTCATCTGCTGATGTTGGATTTCGCATAATAGCAAAAGATCTTTCTAAACTGTACATTATATTACAAATTCAATTTCTGAACCTTGTAATGTCATAGTCTAAAGTCGGTCAATTTAGACGGAAAATGGTGTAAATCATTCTGTTAGTTTTTACATGGTAGGATATAAATATATAAGTCAGTTTAAATAACTGCAGTGTGTTTTGAATGGGTTGACCACTAAATGAGAACTCTGGGTAGCTGTTTAATTGCTGCCTGACTCATCTGTTGTTCGTCATAATATATCTATAACAAAAAAATTATTCAACTCCACAATATTCGTAAATTCAAATAAGGACTAAACCTCTTGGAATTATAACGTGTAATGGGAAATTTAGAAGTATGTCATAATTTATTATTATGTATAGTTTCACAAATAAAACAAACAATTATCATCTAATAATCAATTGAAATCGTATCTGATATATGCCTCAGAGAATCCAAAAGATTTTTTATTTAAAATTACACTATCATTAACTCTAAATCAAAAATTCAATCTTACACAATGTATATCTTGAATCATCGATAATACATACAGCATCGATCAGACATTTTTACGTTTTGTGTAATAAACTTTCCAATTTTCGGATAGATGGCTGAAATCTTGCAATCAACCTTTCTGTTTTGCGCAATCAATTACCATTTTGCAGCGCGCTGCGAAAATTTCAATGTAAAATCAACAAAACTTGATAAACCAAAGGGAAAGGTGTTGTGTTTGATATAATTTAAGGCATCGTCATTCAAATCAAGATTTTTCCTGAGGGGTACGGTGTTTCATCGTTGCCTTCAGTCACTCGCCATTTTTTTGCCTCCATACAATTCATTCCTAAACCCGATCGAAAATTTATTTTCTAAATGGAAACTGACTGTTGGGCAGGAGTATACACAAAAGGCTAAACAACTTCTTGACCTGATTGAAAGTGTGTGCTCGGGTATAACTTAGACAGACTGTACGAGCCTTCGCCGACATATGGAAAAATTACTACCCACTGAATACAAGGCATTCCAATTAAAACAATTGATTTTATTTCCGCTTTGTGGTTGCATACACCATTTTATAAATTTTGTTTGAAGACTTATTGTGAAATTTCAGCTGAGCCACGCAAAGTTGAAAATTTAATTCACAGAGCAGAAACATGGCTGACCAGCACTGTAAGTATCATTTAAAAAATAAGTGAATTGGGAATAAAGGCCCATAATTTTCAAAAATTCAGCGAAATTCACATCAGAATCGGTACTTTTCAATATGGATCAAATTGAGACACTATTTTACAAGTAGGAATACTTACTTTATAGCTTTTGTGTATTTTCTTTTATATATACATGTTTTTGACTGTTTAACAATTCCAAGGATTTTAAGAATGAATCACCATAAATAAAACCATTTAAGAAGATATATTGCCAATCTTTTACAAAGCACATTTTTAATAATTATATCATTCCTCAATGTAGGTTAAGGAAACGAAATATAATTTCATCAGAAAACTTAACGGCTACGATATTAGATAAATTATAACCATCTGCGATATCAGTTACAGCATTGTGTTAAGTCAAAAAAAAAGAATCGTTGATTTTGACGAAATATCAAGAAGGTGGCTCGAAAGGAGATATTGTTTCGAATCGGATATTACAGTAGAAATATTGATTAGTTGGCTATTTTGAGATAATTTAAATCCTTCAAATATGATTCAACTGTAGGTCATCATGTTCTAATTAGGGAATCTGACTCTAAATATTCTGTTGTATAATTTAACTTAGTTCAACGATATGTTTAGGGTTTTCGGAATACAATAAACCAAGCATAATTTTCAGACATAGGATTATAAGATTCCAACCAAATGGAAAAAAGACATGGTTTACTAAAAATGTCGCTGAAATGCAGTAAACATCATTGTTTTACTCAAAATAACATGATAATTAAGACTTCAGTTTTTTTTGCTCAGAAATGAACGCTTCATACATCTTGTGCAAATGAAAATGTTCATTTTTATGTAGTTTGAGTTTAAAATAAACTTTTAATATTTTTATATCTCAACCGTCGTAATGAATCCTCGAATCAACATAGAAACAACAGATTAAAGACATACGACCATGTATTTATTTTATTTTTATGCTATGGATAATATTTATTTTTAATTTCCTCGTATATTCTGCGCATGGCAACTGTTATAAAACAAAAATTACGAAATAGTACTCATAGAAGCAATTAAGAAAATTTGTTTTTGTCTGAAAAACAGACGATGAGATAATTAGCCTTGGAGAAATTTATAAAGATCGTCTGTTCAATTTTTTATGTAGCAAAACGTATATTGAAAAATTTATTTATATAAAATAGATATAAATAACCCAAAGGGGTGTTGAATATACTCTTTAATTGCTCCACTTATCCAATCCAAAAACCAGAACATACACGTTACCTTACATACAACAATTCTTGTGTGTATTAAAACAATAACACAATACATTGTTATTAGTTTAATAAAATGATTATACTAAATCTAGTATTTTGATATTTCGGGACCATCCTAAAATTTACAAAAAATTCTAGATTGGGGCATTATCAGGAATTAATATTTTTGTCTTTCTTCTATTCTCTTGTTTTTTTATCATTCAAATATATCCACGCACCTTTAAAAATCCTTGCATTTGCCCTGTCAAAGGATTTGATTTTAATTATTCCACATGTCATTTCTGCTTTCCTATATATATTTTAATTTCAAGCTGCAGTAACAGTCTCAAAAGCCTAATGTGAATGATACTATGAGCATTTACTGAATGAGAGAATACAGCATTTCTCGTGTTAATGTACATATTGACTCTTTCTAAAGGCCAATTTTTAGTCGTGATCACAATTTTCTTTCATTCAGCGTATTATTGGTTCATTCAAAACCGAATTTTTGAATTAAAAAAATTATTTCAAAAAAGAGGGAAAAAATTTCAAAAAAACATGTTTTAATAAAAAAGATTTCTCGGCAACACCATGGAAACAATACATGTTGATTCTCGCACCCATCTTTAGTAACTTTTTTAGAGATGTTTGCGTTGATGTTTTGGAACATGACTGCAAAAAGTTGAAATCTGAAATTACCAAATCAAGCATTATGGACGTCTTAATTTTCTAAAAAATAGCTCTTTAATTCAGCAGAGCATAATATGGTACAAAAATAGTGATTGTTCCCCTTATTTCTTTCACATAACCAAATCTATATTGGATGACAGATAAGAATATTAGCCATTACAAATACGTAGGGGGTAATTGACAAGTAGATAATTTCTTGTTGAATCCATCCAATATTTTTGTATAATTGTAAGGGCGCTCATATACACTAGAGTTTTCCCTTAGTTCTCATTCAATACGTCTTATTTCAATTTTAAACAAATCGTATAGATTTTTTTTCGAAATAATTGTTTTTTGCTGTTAAAATTTGACCTGAAAGGAAATATGATGAAGAGGTAGAACAAATAGTATTTTGGTATCATTTTCTTTTATGCTGAAACAAATCTAGCTAATTTTGTTGCATGTGGAATGCGATAATAAAGTCAAATATGAATATTTATGATTCAAATACTTTTCAATCAAGAATTGCCGCAGTATCAAGGCGAATATCCCAAGAAGACAACAGAGAATACATTCAGAATCAACACACTTTGCCGCACAAGCATTGCAAAGGAAAAAATTTAATTCATTCAATATCAGAATAATGTTCGAAATCTAATTTCTCTGTTTTGAAATGACTTTTTTAATTTATAAATGTCTGCCTATTGAATGAGTCAATATGCTCGTTTGCTCAGGAAATGGAGTAATAAATATGTAAATAACGTTTCTGGTTATTTTGATTTGACATCTTTTTTAGTCTTTTTGTATGGAATTAATGATATTTTCAATCAACTAATAAAGAGTTGCTATAAACTTTTAATTTGTTTCATAGTCAGTATTATAAATCTTTATTGATCACCTGGCATTGTCTCAGTCAAAAAAATTTTTAAAAAACCATAAATGCATCATCATAAATTGAACTGATTCACATAAACCGATAAATATTGAAGTGAAGAGATAGATGCAGATGATATAAGTAAAATCGAATTGAGAGTTGTATTTGACAATATGGAGAAATATATGGCGTTGACCACGCGTCACAAGAGCATCAGGGTTTCCTATTAAGACAAAAAGTCGATCGTTGGAACAAACGAAAAATTTGTCGTTTGTGTGTAAACGCATTGGCGCTTGCGATCAATCAGAATAGCATATTGGTATTGTAAACATGCCTAAAAATGAGATAATTCAAAAAACATTACGAAATGGGGTCAACATTGAACATCCCAATAAACGTTGTTTTGATTATTCCTGACTTCAAATTTTAGATTGTTACCGTCAATATCATTAAAAATCCCAATTTTATTGAGCGATTAACAAAGAATCCAGTCCTAAGTTCTGTACCAGCTTGTCGTCAGAAAATGTAAATGAGTGGATATTTTAGTGTATTGTTATTGTCAGGCTAAATCTGAATAAGTAACACTAATTTTAAATTCTGTTTTTTATATTCGTTCAATGCCTCTTGAATGTTTGTAACAATGATTTGTTCGATCTCTTGGATTGTTCAATTGAACTTTCTCGAACACTCTCCAAAATACTGATTATCACTGAGCACGGGCGTGACCTATATAAAACCTATTATTTTAAGTATCATAATCAGATGGTTATACTGCAGATCTAGCAAACATAATATGAATTAATTTAATACCGATCACATTGTAATTGGCTGCCGCGAAAACAGTCGAACTATTTTATTCTATTAAGAGTTTTATATTATGATTGTGAAATCATGAATACCAGTGAGAATGATCTCAGACATATCCATGGGACACAAATTATTTCAAGTTTGTCTTAAATTAATTGACTATTGTGAATAATTTTTCATATATTCTCCTTAAATCAGTGATGATTTCAGATCGAGGTCAAATGGCTTTATAAATACATTACCACGAGATAGATTATGATTAACCTCCACATAGCTATATGGCTCTATTGAATATATTCATACATACTAAGTAAATTTTATTGAGATCTTAATCACAAGGGTGTCTGAAATACCTAATACAGAACTTTTGAGATATTTTATAGTTAAATGATATCAATGTATTAATGCCTACCTTCATTTCAAACTGTTTCTATGTGGCTGAAAAATTATAGTGCGTTTAATATTACGTCATGAAAATTACCTATCGAAAATTCCTAAAATATTTCAATTATATCACATTTACTTTGAATTGAAACTGTTTAACTAGATGATCAGAAATCTGAAAACTAGTATATGACAAACCTCAACGTGGTATAACTAGACCTATGTTAGGTTAAAAATGGCCTTACATATTTCAATAGAACTCACGAGAACTAGGGAATGTCGAATGTTTCCATTAGTGAATCATATTGCTGGAAAAGTTGGCAGACAACTCTACCAATATCTGTCACTGTTTGTTGGACTACGGTTGTGATTTATGGTACTTCTACAAGTGTGGTAAATTAATTCATATTAAGTTCATCTTTCTGACTGCGGTGTATCTGCTATGGGGACAAAATTTGATGGCCCGCCATAAGAGTCATTCATAGTAGCATCTTTCATCAAGTAACTAACAGCATGTTTCATGGCTTTGAGAAGGCACGATGGCTCATTAGATGAATATAATAAACAAAGAGGACACAGCCAAAGATCGTAGCAAATCTAATAAAGAAACATAATTAATCTATGAGAAGAATAACAAATATATACCGTAAAAAAATGATCAATAACAGGTTAGAAATGGAAATATATCGTAAAATTATCACAAATTTGAGTCAATTTATATGATACACTAAACAAAATTGGCTAAATTCTTACAGCATCCTAGATAATCATGACAGATGTAATATTTTGCATACATATTTCTTTGTAGAGTCTGTCCTTCGTGTCAATATTGAGATCTCACTTAAAAGTCAAACCTATCCGTTTAAAGACCTTACCATTAATTGGCTGAGGAATTAGCGTCGAGTTTTTTGCTATTCGCGATACATCTTTCTAATCCACGTCATTTCGAAGGGGGTAGATGTATTCCGAATAATGGATTGTTTAAACGCGTATATTTTTATTCGTTGTAGTTACAATACATAATAAAAACAATCTTTTCCAACTAGATCTATAATATATGCAATTTCTCCATCATTTTTATTATATAGATTTCGATATTTTTAATTATTTATTCATTTGGCGGGTAAAAGATAACTAATTATTGCATGATATGTTTGTTCATCAGGGATAAAACGGATCCTTGTCTGTTATCATTCGTTAAAATTTCCATCGAATTGTAAAACATCGATAAACGGATGCAATGATTATTAGATCATGATAGTTGATGCGGGTTGTGAAAGTTACTATAATAACTGAAGATATAATAAAGGAAGTCACAGATTTTTATACAAAAATGATCATTAAAGAAACTATAAATACGTCTTGAAGAACATTGTTGAGAGTACAGCCTCTTAAATGGAACAGCTTTTGAGATTCAGAATAATCGTGTGTTTATTTAGATATTCTGAGTTATTTTTTAAGATATATTGTACAGGAGTAATAAATTAATTTTTATGTAGTAAATGTGAAATTCGATACAACTAATAAATTTCGGTTTAAAATCTATAATTAGAATCAATATCATCAATTTTCTGTCAATGTCATAAGAATTAACTCGAATACATTCTTATTGCGTACAATTAACGCGCCAGAGTAATCGTATGAAGATTGCCATTGATGGAAAATTATCAGTCTCTCAATTTGTCAAATATCAAGGTTACAGCTATCAGTTTCCTCTGCTTCTTTACTGTCACTAAAAACGGATACGTTGAGGGGTACGGTCTCATATAAACACAATGTGGTGGGATATAGCCATTTATGACAAAAAGATATCTATTGAAGAAAAATCTTATTAAACCTTTAAAAAACGACTCAGAAGCAAAGTTTCTGTAAAGGTGAAGACAAAATCAAATTATAAATTCTGAATGTTTGCGGAAAATGCCGAGTGTTATTGATATTAAATATTTCAAATTAATAGAGGGCAGTCATCAGGATAATGTTATGAGAGTGCTTTTATCTTGTTAAATAACGCAAACATGATTTTATTTGTTGTATTTTAGCGATATAATAATCTAAAGGTGTGTTCTCGTTATGGATCGGTCCGCGTGGCCGCTACACAGCTCCCCCACCACCGAAGACTTGGGTGGACGTCCTCTCTTCGGGGGTTGATGGTTTTTATCACGTCGAACAAAAATTAATGGGTAACGGTCCGGAATGGTTGCTTCGTTCAGTCTTCTGTAATCCCCAACTGGTCTCCAATTCTCGGAGTGCTTGGGAACCATATGAAGGGAAGAGGCCCATGGACTATTTGAGCGTCTGATTATACCCATCTCCAACATCTTCTGGAATTCCAATTTAGCGAATGCCAGCTTTTTAGGAGAAAGACGTCTGGGGCGTCCATGGACTGGAGGGCCTTTTGTAGCAATATAATGTTCAACACCATGCTTGGTTGTCGTCTGCGAAAAGGTTGGCACTGACAGATTTGGGAATTCACTTAGAAGATTATTAAACCTGTCATCTGATTTCGCAACTGATGCCAGCTTCGAGGTATGCCCAGTTGTCTGTCCGCAGCTAATAGAAAGATAACTCTCTGCATCTACAAGTTTTTTACGTTTCAGATCCACGAGGAGATTGTTAGAGCGAAGAAAATCCGCGCCTAAAAGCGGCTGTGGAACGTCTGCTGTTGTAAAAGCCCAATGGAAACAGCGTGAATTAAAATTCAAAGGGATTGTGATTCTCCCAT
>JWZT01005214.1:108820-130366 GCA_000827895.1 Thelohanellus kitauei
ATTATGTACACGATAATTATACTTTTATCAATCATCTGTTTAAAAAAATCGCATTTTAAGTCATGAGATTACAGAAAACAATAGGTTAGATTTATTCAAATATGATTACATTGTCAGAAGATCACATTTTTAAGTTTTTAACGATGCTTTTTCTTGTCGATTGTAGTTTATAAGCAATTAACATCTGAACATATATGGATATCCATTATATATTTACTTAAAACAATTTTCAAAAACATGGCAAAAAATTCTACGCAAAGATAATGATGAAGAAATAAACAAAATAGATGAAATAGTAATGTATTTTGATTTTTTATCTAAATTAACAAATTTTTTAACAATGATCATGTAATCTGTTTATACATTTTAATTTTCATTATTTGAACAGGACGACTGACGAAAAGATCCGAAGATTTTACAATTTTAAATCTCTTTTTGTATTTATTAAGTTAACATTTTGATATATGTCCCCAACTATAAGTAAAGAGTACATATTTTCATATTTTGTGGTTCGTAATATTTTTTTAACAGAATGACAATATTTTGGATTAACTTAATACAAAAACACAATTATTAAGTAGAGAAACCTGGATTAATTCATCTTAATTTTAGGTTCAAATTGAAGATTGTCGTTAGACAACTAAATAATGGAACGTTCCAGATTTTGATAACTGTTATAACCTCAATCCAAGTGACTATGTTCACTTATTGGATTTTTTCGCCTAATCTCTTACCTATTGCAAATACCGAAAATGGAACATCATTATATATACTAAGAAGATACGGTTTGTTATTTTCCTATGACAATGTATCTAATCATCACCTGTTAAGGAATTTACACCCGCAAGCAAATTTCAATCTCGTTGGATCTATTTTTTCCGGATACGGATTATGTAACTTGAGAATAGTTTGTATATACGTTTCCCCAGAAAAAATAAATGACTCTAGGCTATGTTATTTTATATGGTTTGTCACGAGTCTATGTATATATATAAGATATTTTTAGCATAGTTACAAATAATTTGTTTCATCTTATCATATTCAAATCTTTGATTATGATATACTCTCGTGATTAATTTTATTAATTTCAGAATCACTTGAATTAAATTGTTAATAATCATATTTTCGGATACCGATATATTTTTGTCCGTTGATATTATGTTGGAATATTGTAGAAATCATAATATTCTGTTTTTATCATTTCAGAATTGAAACGAAGCCTTTTGTAATAAATTTTTTGTTACAAGAATATTAATCAACTGACATTCAATCAAATGAAGCCAATGTGGCTTAAGTCTTAATGGAAATAATGGTGGTTGAAGACGTGTCTCAAAATATTAATGAAGAAATATCGTAATTATTCTTTCGAATAATAGCTTTTATTATATATTTAGCTGTTAAATTAATTTTTATGGCATCATATTACACTTCTAAAAGATTAAAATAAACAGAAAATGAAAAGTAAAATATTACTCAGAAATCAGCATACGTCAAGCATGTTCAAAGATTTTGTTTTGAATATAGTTTATATCGGAGAAATTTGAAGACAAAATACAATTTGTGATATCTTTCAAAAATGTTAGAATGTAAAAAGCGATGAATTGCGTATCATATTTCGGTAATAATTAAAATATATTCAAACGTAAAAAATTTATATAGGGTTTTTCTCTTAAGATGGTATTTTTTCGTATAAAGTTGTTATTTTTAATCATTCAAATTATTCGTATATAATTTTAGGAATTATTTTGGATCCCTTGACACATTAACAAGATATGAATTTTCATTAACGCAATTACGAAAAATCATCACAATAATGTCAATCATGACGAGAGATGCGTTTTGTTATAACAATCGATTTAACTACTATGCCCCTTTAGTTGATAGAGCCCGATGTTCAAAAAGAAATATAAGAAACGAATAAGGAGGCATAATACATGATTATCCTTATAATTTTTGTTTCAATTTAATTTTCCGTGGCTAATTTTTTTTTATAAATTAATAAAAAAATAGACAAATTGTCTATTATTTTGTGTAAGTAAATCTGGAGCGATCCATTTAATGACCCTCTGCATTAAATCTATTGTTATCACAAAACTCACCTCTCATTTTGATGGAGATTGTTTTTATAATTTTGGTAAATTGCGTTGATAGAAATTCGTAAATTTTTATTGTATCAATCCATCTCAAATAACTTAAAAATTAAACACGAAAACTTTGTATCATCATAAATACCAACTTGAGGGAAAACCCCTCGAAATAACTCATTGTTCGCAGCTTCAATATATGTTTGTAATATTGCGTTTTTAAAAAAATTGATAATTTAATGAATTAATCAATAAATTAAATGAAAATTTATCGATCGAATGATTTACCCAAGATGGTCAAATTTGAGGGATTCTACTTTATAAAATGTGATTGGTTTCTACCGTTATAGTTGAGTAAACTTCTACCTTTTGAGAAATATTGAATAATCATTGAAATATCACACAACAAAACACGATATCACTGACTTAAAAGATTGTTAATCTCGTGGTGGTGGTGACAAACTGCAGTTTCAAACATGATTGTGTTGTTAAATGACCGATATTTGGACTTTACGGATTAATATTCTTTGTACATATTTTAGTTTAAAAAAAAATCCAAACATATCAAAACAGACATTTTATAAGATTATTACTTTATAATGACTATTTTCAACTGGACCAGGTTTAAATTGTCCCATGATGAATCAGTTCATGATCTATCTCATTTTCAAAAAATTCAAGATAAAATATATTGAATGATGAATATGTATTTGAATTTCGATTCTCAACAGTTTATACGATTATTTGAATTGGTACACTGTAGGATATAAATAATTAACCCAGGTTGAATTACATCTTTTAGGTTTTAAGCGTTTTTAACTAAATGAGAATAGCTGTGCTGCGGTTTAATTGAGGCTTGACTCTTTTTCATAATAAGATATTCAATCCAATAATATTCATAAATTACAATGAGGTCTTGACCTTGTCAGATAAATAAGTATAGCCGGCAATTTAGAACTAACCTCTGAATTTATCATTGTGTATGTTTTCACAAATAACACAATTTTTAGTGAATAATGGATCAAATTTTATATGATATAAGCCTCACAATAATCCTAAAGATGTTTTGATTATAGTGTTTCAATTACCACTACAATTAGCTCTAAACCAGAAAGTGAATCTTATATCATGCATTTCTTGAATCATCGATTAATAATAGGGTATCATTTTACAAAATATGAATTGGGAGAAACGCCAAGAGTTTTGATAATGCATTGTTATTCACAACAGAAAAAGTTCTTTTCAATTCTTATCGAATTCAGATATTGTTTTAAGTTAGAATAATAAGTTAAAGCTATTTTATTTTCTGTATTTATACATTGCTTTTGACCGTTTAAGAATTTTAACGTTTTTTGTGAAAGAATAGCCATATGAAAAACTATTTAAGAACACAAATTTCCTTGTTTTAGACAAAGCACATATGTACTATTTAAATGCATTCATAAATGTAGGTCAAAGAAACGAAATTTAACTTCATCAAACAATCTTAACGGTTACAATATTAGATACAATATCAAGAGAGCTATATCGGGGAAAGTATAGCGTAAAGTCCAAATATCAATAAATGCTGATTATTGACGAAATATCACACACGGTGCTCGAAACGGGGATATCATTCCGAATGGATGTTACAGCCCGAATATTGATCAATTTTCGTATTTGGAGATATATTAAATTGTTAAAATATCAAATAACAGTATATTATCGTGTCGTAATTTTGCACTCCCCCTCTTAATAATGTGCTTTATATTTTAATTAGTTCAAAGTTGTTTTGAGGGTTTTTCCGAATATAAATTTTCAACAAGAATACATAAACCCAATTTTTCATTAATTAAACGTTCATCTAAAAATTAACAAAAATGGAAAAAACCAAAAATAATGGCAAATTTATTCATATAAGATTGATATAAATCACCAAAAATGGCGCTGAGTATATTCTTTAATAGCTCCATTCTTCCTATCCATGAACAATGACATACGAGTCTTCTTAAAAAATAAAATGCTTGGGTGTATAAAAACAACAAAATACAAGTTAATAGTGGTGAATAAAATGATTGTATTGAATCTAGTATATTGATATTTTGTAGCAATCCTTATATTTACAAAAAATCTGAATTTGGGCATTATCAGCAATTAATATTTTTGACTTTCTACTGTTCTCGTAATTTTTGTCATTCAAATATCACCACACTTGTTTTTAAATATCTTTATATTAGCCCTATCAGAGGATTTGATTTGAATTTTTTCCATATGTCATTACTGCTGCCAGATGGATATTACCAACTTCAAGCAACAGTAACAGTCTCCAAACCCGAATCTGAAGGCTTCTAAGAGCAGATTCTAAATTAGAGACAATAATAAATATGTATTAAAAATTTATTGTAAATTTATTTCGTCATCTTTTTTACAGTGTTTTAATATTTAATTAATACTATTTTCAATCAACTCAACAAAATTTGACATAAACTTAATATTTCTTTCATGGTCGGTATTATAAACCTCTTTTGATCACCTGGCATTCTTAAAGTCTAATAAAAATTTAAAATACGATAAATGGATCTGATTGAACTGATAGCCATAAACCGATAAATGTTGGAGCGAACTGATAGATGCATATGATAGAAGTATACCGAAGTTAGAATTGTAAACATGACAAGATACAAGAAATATTGGGCGTTCATCCCGTATCGCAGGAGACACTGCGTTTCCGATTAAAATCAAAAACTCTATAGTTGGAAAAACAAAAGGTTTTTCTGGGTGTGTAAAAGCATTGGCAACTGCGAGCAATAAGAATATCACATTAGTACTGTAGGACATGCGTAAAAATTAAAGAATTTAAAGAAAAACATGAAGAATTGGGGTCAATATTGAACTTCGAAAGAAAAGTTGTGTTTATAATTGCTTATATCAAATTTTATATTGTTACAGTCAATATCATTAAATATCCCACTTCTCTTCAGTGTTTAACGAAAATCCCGTCGAATGTTTAGCACTACAGCCGGTAGTCAGAAAATGGAAATAAGTTGAAATCTTAGTGTATTGTTATTTTCAAGGGAAATTTGAAACTTGAATACTAATTTAATTTAATGATATATTAGATTCCAAATTGTTGAATGTTGTGAAGAATCATCTGTTCGAATCTTTGATTTTCTGCTAGTTAGATAGAATATTCTAGAACACTCTCCAAAATACTGATGATCAGCGAGCAGTGACGTGACCTATGTAAAACATATCATTTTAAGTACCGTAAGAAAATAATTATAGTGAAAATCCTACAAACATTATCAGGAATTAATTTAATAGCGATCACATTAGAATTGGCCTCTGCGAACACAGTTGAACTATTTGTGGCTACTATAAGTATTTTTATTAAGATTGACATATCACGAATATCGATGAGAATTATAGCTCAGACAAATTTACGACACCTGAAATATCGCGATTTTATCTTAAAATTGTCTATTGTGAATAATTTTTCATATATTCACCTTGAATCATGGATTATTTCAGATGAATGGTTAAATGGCTTTTAAAAAACATTACTGTGAGATATCTTTTTCCTAATATACGCATATTGTGTATGCCTATTTATCATATATTCATACTCATTACATAAAATTTATTGATTTTTACCACAAGTGTGCCTGAAATACATCTTCAGAGTTGATGAGATATTTTTTGTGTAAACTGATGTCAATTTTTTAAATGCCACCCTTAATTTCAAACATTAATTTCTTTGGCTATACTGTTACAGGGTGTTTAATTTCACATCATGAAAATACTCTCTGGACAATTATGATAATATTTCAATTCTATCATATTTAACTTGAATCGAAAAATTCTCAATATATGATCAGAAATCTGAAAATAAATATATGAAAGGGCTCAACCTAGTACAACTATCGCTTTGTTAGGTTAGCGATCACCTTAAACATTTCAATAGAGCTCACGAGTACAGGGAATGTCCCAATAGGCCATTACAGATCACAATATTGATAACAGTTGCAACAACTCTTTGGATATATCTCCGTGTCTTTTCGAGCCAAGGTTGTGAACTGTAGTACTTCTACAAGTGTGGTAATTTAATTCATATTAAGTTAGTTCTTCTGCTGGCTGTCTATCTGCGGATTGGAATAAAGTTTGCTGGTTTGCCATTAGAGGCCTTCATGGTAGCATCTATCATAATGTAATTACCAGCATGTTTAATAATCATGAAAATACACGATGGTTCATCAGATTAATATAATTGACCAAGATGATACTTAACAAAAGACAGTAGAGAATTAAATAAAGAAACATATAATGAATCGATTAGAGGCATTAGAAGTATCGATGGAAATAATATGATCAATAAACCAATTTTAGATGGTGAATTTTAGGTAAAATAATGACGAAATTGAGTTCATTTATACGATACATTCAACAAAATTCAACAATTCTTACAACTTCGGAGATGATCCTTACAGCTGTGATATTTTGAACATAAATATTTCTATGTAGAATATCATATATTTGGTGAAATACATTGAGATATCCATTTACAATCAAACGTATCCTTTTGATGACATAAAACTAATTGTAAACGAATTAGCGTCGCCTTTTATCAGATTCGATATATCTTTCAAAACGACGTAATTTCGAATAGGGTCAGATGTATTCTATCTAATGGATTGATTCAACATGCATATGTATATTTTTGTTCGTATTCGTTAAAGTATACAATATAAATAATCTTTTACAACTATTCATGTAATTAATGCAATTTATCCACCTTTTACGGTATATTATTATTGTTGATTTTTATTCATATGGCGGGAAAAAGATAACTAAATATAGCATGGGATGTTTGTTTCACATGGCTAAAACCGATCCTTGCGTGTTATCAATTTATCAAAATTTTCATTGACTTGTAGAATATCAATAAATCGAGGCAATAATTATTAGTCATGATAATGGATGCGAGTTGAAAAAGTGAATATAATAATCTGGAATGTAATCATGAAAACCTAAGGATTTTAGAATAAATGCAAGTCAGATTAATTGTATTTACATCTTTTAAAAAGATTGCTGAGAGCCCAGGCGCTTCAATGTACAATGAACGAGCTATTGTGGGTTGTAATAATCATGTGTTTCTTTGTAATATACTGAGTTAATGTTATTTTTCAAGATGTCGATTCATGCTATTATTATACTGACGAGGTAAAAAAAAATGTCATGCAGGTATATGAACATGCTTGAAAAACAGGCCATCTATAGAAACCTTGAAATGTAATCGATATATTAAACATGCGTAATTAGTGATATAATCATCAGTGAATGTGAAATTCGATAAAACTTATCGATTTTAGTTCAAAATCTGAAATCGCAATAAATATCAAAAATTATCTCTTCATGATGTCATTTGAATTCACTAGAATATATTCTTATTCCGTGCCACTAATGCCCATGAGTAATTGTATGAAGATGGCAAATGCTGTCACATTATTGGCTGCTCGTTTTGCTAAATATTAAGGTCACAGTAATCATTTTATTCTATTTCTTTCGAATGACTCAAAAACCGGATATGTTTAAGGGTGCGGTATCATTTAAACACTATGTGCTTGGGTATCGTCATTTATCAAAAAAAGATATCTATTGAAGAAAAATCTAATAAAACACAAATAAACGACTTAGAATCTATACTTCTGCAGAATTGAAGACGAAAACAATTGTAGAGATCCTAATGTTTGCGAGGATGATCGAATGTGAATATTATTATCAATCTATTAATTGATAGCAGCCTCAATAACTTGTTTGTGAAAATTCTTTTGGATTATTTAATAACTCAAATATGCTCTTTTTGTATATCCTCTTACTGTATACTATTTTTGTAAATCCGATTATCCATTTCCGAACGAACCCGAACAACAGATAAAACAGGTCTCTACTAGTTACCAAAAATGATATTTTTCACCTTTATTAGAACAATTAAGCTATTTGAAAATTTTGACATTTTTCTTTTAGGTCATGCGCGTTAATACATTGAATTTATTTGCTTACGCGATGCTAAAATTGTTTAATATCAGATATCGTCAACGAAAAAAACTTCATTCAGCAATTATCAACAATTTAATCTTGGCGAGAACGAATTGCTCGAAGAAAAAAGTTGTTGATATTCTAAGATCTATTCCGCTCTCCAAACCTCAGAATATCTTTGAACATGGCCATTTCGTCATAATATATCCATCCAGTAAAGAAGAATATCACCAAATGTAACACTAGTTGATGAAATTAAGACTAGAAACACTTTCTTCCCATTATGTAAAAGTTCGCCACAACTATATTGACTCGTTCGCAATTTTAATTTTACAGGGAAACGAATGGATTGGTAATAAGGGGCAGAATAATTTCAAATTTTTGTCCAGATGGCTACAAGCCTATCGAATCTATGATTAAACCAAAACATTATGAATTATTCAATGTACCAGAATCAGATGAAAATAGCCTGCTGTTTATGAACGGTTTTCTCATTTATTATATTTCAGACGGATCAAACTACGTTTCACGGGTTCACTTCATGTATAAAAAAGACGGAATGTAAATTGATTCGTGACCAGAATGAAAATGTCGCCAAATATCATTCAAATTCGACACATTGAAGGTTTAGACAGACCATTTCTTGATAATGTCTTCGACGGTATTCGTTTTCACAAAATATCTCCTCCTTTAACTCCAAAGGGTGTTTGGAAACTATACGTAGCTAAACGAGACGACTACCTTTTACTATTGACTCAGCCTTATTTATATGGTGGTACTTTTTTTGATCAGGTTCCAAGATGCTGGAAATCACCCCTCATTATGAGTCAAGCATGCGATTGCCCATGTATCCTATTTATTTTAAAAGCGAACAAAAAATATCGGCATCCCAGATCTGTCTGTTCAGTCGGTCAGACAAATTAACAAACTCTGAGCAGATCGTTGAGGCTATTCCTGAGCTTTCATATGTTTACATAACAAAATGCCCATATGAGAATAGGAATTTGTTCATTTTCCATATTCGCGATCGCTCAAAGTATCTTCAAGTCCTCCATTTAAATGGCTCATCGCTAAGTAAAACCACAATTTACAACAGACGGAACCACCGACTATACAATGACATTTGGAGACGATATTACGTATTATTTTCATTTCATAGTGTTAATAACATTTCATCAAACATCCTGTTTAATTCCTACAACAAAAATTTACCACCCCTTGGCAATGAAAACGAAACCGATCAAGACGAAATCGGTTCTTTCAGGAGTTTAATGTTTAATCCCAACAATTTAGAGACTTTTAAGCAAGTGATAAATAAGGGATCTAACTGTATTGAGTTTTTAAATTTGAGATAATGGGCACCATTTTTATCCAAATGAGTTTCAGTAAGTCGTTCTTTTAACGTTTGTTTTCCATCATACCTTACTTTCGCAAACACATTATTCATCACACCTAAAGAACATAAAATGTCAGAACAGGAAATACATGACATATTTTCTGCGATACCAATAGAATCGATATATCAAACGCATGATAACAAGTGGCGAGTGTCGTTTTCCGCTGATAATTTTGAAGCCGCCCGGTTTAGATTATCACCTAACCAAAGTATGTCGTTAATATTTACATAGAATTTGAATTCCAGAACACTTCTTGTCTTCAGCCAAGAGTTTGTCATAATAGTCTAACGTATTGTCGATCACAATTAAGATACTTCTTCATCAACCATTTCTATTACGAAAATAAGGACTCGATCGATCTTCCGTTTCAGCATCGAGTTCTTCGTCGCAATGACGAAAGGTTTATCTGTTTGACAAGCCTCGAAAATTATACGAATTATTGCCACAGATTTATTAAAACAGGTTACGTTATCGTATAACGTAGGTCAAGGCCCAATATATTTAACTCCTTACAGCTGTTCTATTTCAAAGTAAATTATACTAAAATAGGCAAACTTCTTTAATCGAAGTCATGAATGCAAATGTGTACGAAATTATAACTGATAATTGTTCCATTATGAACATTCCAGTGATTATTGATGAATCAAAGCGACATATCTACCCACAATTCTCATCATTTCACGACTTGGATCGACTCACTTACTATCTTTTTACAAATGAGGACATCTACCCCGAAAAAGCTTGTTTTCACCCTGGTTACGACATACGAAAATTGTTAATGAACAATTAAATTTAGTTAAATATTTCTTGTTGATACTGATTTCATTCAAAATATCTTATCAAACATAAAACGAAAGATGTTTCGTGTCATTGAAACATTTTTAGTCAGTGATTCACTAACATTTATCCATGTTCGAAATATTTGAAAGAGGTTTCCAATGCCCATTTGACATTTATGGTTATTTTAGATCTAAAGCCACATAATGTATTCAATATTGAAATATTATATAATAAAGGACCATTTATAGAACGTTTGTTAAGCTCAAATATCTTGTGCATACATTCAAATTGTTATAGCGCCTGTGGTATTCAGTCATTAAAGGTTCCACCAGACGTTGCAATACACACCAACCTCCGACGTTTGTGCAGTAACATTTTTAGGTTCTCAAATTAAACATGTTCAGGATGGAATAAGATTTTTTAGGTGGTATTTTTTGCCAGTATCAATTTTGTTTCGATATATATGGTAAGGTATGATGTGAGAGCTAGGTTATCATTATAAAATGTCAATTTAGTTCACGATTTTATTTTACTTGAATTTTAAGTATTCTTCCCTTCGATATTGATAAAAATTTTAACTAAATATGCATACACGAAACGTTTTCTTCTTTTTAACGACTACACAACTTCCAGCGAATAAAAAATTCTATGTTAATCCAATCAATATTATATGTTAGAGGGTTTCCAGTTACTTTTGAGGATGATCCATTTACTATCGAGCATCCCTAGCGTTCAACAATACTCCCCAAGAACATTCATTATTGCGCAACGTTAAACGACATACGTGATTTAGAGCTAAATATGAGTTTACCCATTGTTTATTCATTTATACTTTTCTTAACTGGGCAAATGAGTAAATAATTTTTAGACTCGTTTAGCCGTAAATCACCTATGTCGTTTAACGATGCGCAATAATGAATGTTCAGGTGCGCACTGATGAAGGCTAGGGATGCTCGATAGTAAATGGATCATGCTCGAAAGTAAATGAAAACCCTTTAATATATTCATGGTCTACACCTTGTAATATCGTAGTCTGTAAGTCGGCAAATTTAGACGTAAAATGTTGTAAATGATTCTGAGAATTTTTACATGTGAGGATATATATAATTAAGTCAGGTTAAATAACTGCAGTGTGTGTTGAATGGGTTGACCACTAAATGAGAACTCTGGGTAGCTGTTTAATTGCTGCCTGACTCATCTGTTCTTCGACATAATATATCTATACCAAAAAAATATTAAACTAGACAATATTCGTAAATTCAAATGATGACTGGACCTCTTGGAATTATAACGTGAAATATAGAAGTAACCTGATAATTTATTATTATGTACAGTTTCACAAATAAAATTAACAATTATTAGCGAATAATCAATTGAAATTGTATCTGATATATGCCTCAGAAAATCCAAAAGTTGTTTTTATTTAAAATTACACTATCATTAACTCTAAAACAATAATTCAATCATACACAATGTATATCTTGAATCATCGATAATACATACAGCATTGATCAGACATTTTTACGTTTTGTTCAATCAACTTTCCACTCTGTGGCGAAGCGGCTGAAATTGTGCAATCAATTTTTCTGTTTCGTGCAATCAATTTTCCTTTTTGCAGCGTGCAACTAAAATTTAAATGTAAAATCAAAAATATTCGATAAACCAAAGGGAAAGGTGTTGTGTTTTCTATAATTTACAGGATCGGCGTTCAAATCAAAAGTTTTCGAGTGAGGTACGATGTTGAATCGTTGCCTTCGGTTACTCTCCATTTTTTTGGCCTCCATACAATTTATTCATAAACCGGATCGAAAATTTCTTTTCTAAAAGGAAACTGACTGTTGTGCAGGGGTATCAACGAAAGGCTAAACAACTTCTTGATTTGATTGAAAGAGTGTAATCTAGTACAACTTCAACAGACTGTATGTGCTTTTACCTATATATGGAAAAGTAACTGCACTGCTGCATACAAGGCATTTCGATTGAAATAATTTATATATTTCCGCTTTGTGGTTTTATACACCATTTTATATATTTTGTTTTAAGACATATTGTGAAATTTCAGCTGAGCCACGCAAAGTTGAAAATTAAATGCACAAAGCAGAAACATGGCTGACCATCACTGTAAGATATCATTTTAAAAAAGGGTGAATTGGGAATAAACACCATAGATTCGAACAATTGGGCGAAATTTACATCAGAATAAGTTGTGTTCAATATGGATCGAATTGAGACACTATTTTACAAGTAGTAATACTAACTTAAGAGCTTTAGTGTATTTTCTTTTACTTATACATGTTTATAACTGTTTAAAAATTCCAAGGATTTAAAGAATGAAGACCCATAATTAAAACGATTTAAGAACATAAATTTCCTCGTCTTAGAAAAAACACAGATTCACTATTTATATACATTCCCAAATGTAGGTTAAAGAAACGAAATTTCATTTCATCAAACAAACTAAACTGTTACGATATTAGATACATTATACCATCTGCAGTATCAGTTGTAGCATCGTGTTAAATCTATATTAAGATAATCGTTGAATATTGACCAAATATCCAAAAGGTGGCTCAAAAGGAGCTTACTGTTTCTAATCGTATATTACATTGAGAATATTGATTTGTTTGCGTATTTTGAGATTATTTAAATCGTTCAAATATGATTAAACTGTAGGTCATCATGTTCAAATTAGGAAATTTGACTCTGAATATGCTTTTTTATAATTTAACTCGGTTCAACGATATGTTTAGGGTTTTTCCGAATACAGTAAACCAAGCATAAGTTTCAGACATCGGGGGATAAGATTCCAACAAAACGGAAAATACACAGGGTTTTCAAAAAATGGTGGTAAAATGCGTTAAACATCATTGATTTTGCTAAAATAACCTGAAAATTTCAATTTAAATTCAGTTTGTTCTGTAATTAAGGCTTCATATATTTTTTGTAAAATCAATATGTTCATTTTAATGGACTTTGATTTAAAAACAAACTTTTAAATTTTTTAATTTGTCTGAAATCTAAACCTTCGTCAATGAATACTCGAATCAATATCGAAGCCACATAAAAGATACTTGACCATGTATTTCCTTTTTTAATGCAGAGGCTAATATTAATTTTGCATTTCATCGTTCATTCCGCGCATTGCAAATGATGTAGTAACGAAATAAACGAAATAGTACTTAGTCGCAATTTATGAAAATTGTTTTTGGCGGAAAAGTAGACAGGGTTTACTGTATATATTTTGAAAATGAAAGCACAAATATTTATCAATTTTTCATATATTTAAACGTGTAATGAAAAATTTAAAAATGGAAAATAGTAAAATAATGGAAAAATGTATTTATATAAAATTGATAAATCGCCAAATATGGCGTTGAGTATATTCTTAAATTACTCCACTTTTGCAATACTAAAAACTAGAACATACGAGTCTCTTTACATAATACAATTCTGGGGTTTACTAAAATAACACAATACAGGTTTATCACGTGGATGAAAATGATTATGCTGAATCAAGTATTTTGATAATTCTGGATCATCCTTATATTGACAAAAATAATCTGAATTTTGGCATTATCAAAAATTAATATATTTTTCTTTATTCTGTTCTCGTTATTTTTATCATTAAAATATTCAAAATAACTTTTAAAATCTTCTCTATAATTCCCCTGTAAAGCATTTCATATATATTATTAAATGTGTCATTTCTGCTCTCACATTGATATTTCAATTTCAAGAAGCCGTAAAAGTCTCAAAGGCGGAAGGTTAAGGATATAATGAGCATATTCTGAATGAGAGATAATACACCATTTCCCTTGCAAATGTATATGTTGACTCATTCGAAAGGCCTATTTTTTGGGCGTGACCACCTTTTCTTTCATTCAAAGTACATATTGGCTCATTCAAAAGGCTGAATTTTTTAAATATTTAAATTTTATTTCAAAAAAGAGGAATGAAGTTTCACAAACTATTTAATTTAATAAAAACATACTTTCTGCAACGCCAGGAAAATAAAAACATGTTGATTCTCTGACCCATCTTTTGTAACTATTTTTACAGATATTTGCGTTGATGTGTAGGAAATAGTTGACTGCATAAATTTGGAATCACACAATATTAAATTAAGCTTTGTGATAGATATACTTTTCGAAGAAACAGCTCTATTTCATTCAGCGGCGCCGAAGAGGGTACAAAAATTGTATTTCATTGCACCTTTATTCTATTAAATGACGAATCTCTCTTGAATGACGGAATAGAATATTAGTTATTACAAATACATATAGAGGTAGTTGATAAATCGACAATTTTTTTTGAATGAATCCAATTTTTTTGTATAATTATGACAGAGATAGTATACCAGAGAATTTGAACTTCGTTCTCATTCCTTTCTAATTTAATGCATCTAATTTAAATAATAAAAAAACCAAGTAGATTTGTCCAAAAAAATGGGTTTTTTACTGTTCAAATTGGACCTGAAAAGAAATTTGATAAACGGTAGAATGATAGTTTTTTTGTACCGTTTCCTCTAACGATCAAACAAATCGAACTGCTTTTTTCGACATGGAATGCGATAATAAAGTCAAATTTCACTATTTGTGATTCAGACACATTGCAATCAAGTATTGCCGAGGTGTCAAGGAAAATATCCCAACAAAACTACACTGGATGCATTCGAGAATTAACACACCTTGCCGGCCAAGAATTGCAAAGAAAACAATTTTAATTCATTTTATGTCATAATAATTTTCGAATTCTAATGCCTCTATTTTGAAATCACTTGTTTAACTTACAATATTTAGCTTTTTGAGTGAACGAATAGGTACTTTTTCTCGAGAAATGGTCGAATAAATATGTAAAAATGTTTCTGGTATTATTGATTCGACATTTTTTCTGTTTTTTTGTATCTACTTAATAATATTTTAAATCAATTCAATAAAAGTTGCCATAAAGTCATAATATTTTTCTTGTTTGGTATTATAAGAGGTTTTATTACCGGGCACTATTTCAGTCAACATTATTTTATATATCATAAATGCATCATATTAAGTTGAACTGATGGCAATAAACCGATAGATGCTAAGCATATAAGTAAATTCAAAGTGAGAATTATATTTGACAAAAGTGAAAATATTAGGCGTTGACCTCTCGTCACAGGTTCGACAGTGTTTCCAATTAAGGCCGAAAAGTCGATATTTGGAAAAAACTATAGGTATCGTGGGTGTGTCGAAGAATTGGCTCTTGCGAGCAATTAGAATACGATATTAGTATTGAAAACTAGCCTAAAAATGAGACGATGTAAAAAAAATCATGAATAAATGAAGTAAACATTGAACATAGAATCAAACGTTTTCATTATTCCTGACTTACAATTTTAGATTGATACCGTCATTATCATTAAAAATCACAATTTTATTCGATTATTCACAAAAAATCCAGTCGTAAGTTCTGTACCAGTTTGTCGTCAGAAAATGTATATGAGTGGATATTTTAGTGTATTGTTATTATCAGGCTAAACCTAAAAGTGTAACACTAATTTCAAATTCTGTTTTTTATATTCGTTCAATGCCTCTTGAATGCTTGTAACAATGATTTATTCGATCTCTTGGATTGTTCAATTGAACGTTCTCGAACACTCTCCAAAATACAGATTATCACAGAGCACGGACGTTCCCTATATCAAACGTATTATTTTAAGTACCCTACTCAGATGGTTATACTGCAGATCTAACAAGGGTAATGTGAATTAATTTAATAAAGATCGTATTATAATTGGCTCCCGCGAAAACAGTTGAACTATTTTATTCTATTAAGATTTTTTTTATTAAGATTGTGAAATCATGAATACCAGTGAGACTGATAACTCAGACAAATTTATGAAATACAAAATATCGTGAGTTTGTCTTAAAATTAATTGTCAATTGTGAATTATATTTCATATATTATCCTTGAATCAGTGATTATTTCAGATGGTTGTTTGATTGGCTTTTTAAAAACATTCTCAAGGAGATAGATTTGCCGAAACTCAGCATAGGTATATGGCTGTTTTTTATAAATTCATGGTTACCAAATAAATTTTTTTGAGATCTTAAACACCAGTGCGTCTAAAAATACCTCCTACTAGCTTATGAGATATTTTTAAGTTAAATGATATCAAAATATTAATGTATCCGTTTATTTTAAACTGTAATTTCTATGTTTATAGTGTTACTGGCTGTTTAATTTGACGGCATGATAATCACCTATATATTTGTTAAAATATTTCAATTACAGGGTTTTAACTTCTATTTCGTTTTTGTATACTTCAATTTCGTTTTTGTTAACTTCAATTTCGTTTTAAGAAAACTTCAGTTTAGTACTCTCGTAATTTCATTTAGTTTTGATTTTTTGGATTACAATTTCATTTTACCACGGCCATAACTAAGCTTTTGGCTTGGAAAAGGGGTAAAGTGGGACATTTTAAGAAAGCCGCCATCTGTTGAATTTGGGGTTGGAACTTGGTAACACACATTTTTCACATGGGATTTTTTTTTAACTTAGAGCATATGGGGGGTGGCTGCTATAATTTTGGCGGGAAATTTAGCTATTACACAAAGGTAAGCCCCCGTTCATGCGTAACACACTACTCTGAAGTGATGTAGTCGACTTGCCACCATCCCCCTGACACACCCACTTTTCAAATTTCGCTTGGGGAGATTTTTCTTTGTTTTGATATTTGGGCCGGATGATTTCTTAGAAAACAACGCCAATCATGCTCCCTCCTGCATGTACTGCCTCTGAAGCCAATCGGGTGGCAGCTGACCGACCGAAGGGAATGAAGGGATCTTACGTAGGTCTAAGACGCCCCAAACTCACGGGTCGTGTCCTGTCCTACCCTCACCTAAGGCGCCCAGAGTTCGCCAATCCCCCCGGTTAACCATGATCGGACTAGGCTACTTTGCGCCATGGACGCCGTAAGAAATGTCCAAACATCAAAACACAGAAAAAAAGTAGCGTGTTACGCAATGAACAGGGGCTTAATTTTGTGTGATAGCTAAATTTCCCGTCAAAATTATAGCAGCCACCCCCCATATGCTCTAAGTTTAAAAAAAATCCCATGTCAAAAAATGTGTGTTATCAAGTCCCAACCCCAAATTCAACAGATGGTGGCTTTCTTAAAATGTCAAACTTTACCCCTTTTCCAACCCAAAAGCTTAGTTATGGCCGTGGTAAAATGAAATTGTAACCATAAAAGTCAAAACTACATGAAATTATGAGAGGACTAAACTGAAGTTTTCAAAAAACGAAATTGAAGTTAAAACCCTGTATATCGCCTTTATTCGAATTAAAACATTTTAACTAGATGATCAGAAATCGTGAAAAAAGATATATGCTGGACCTCAGCGTGGTATAACTAACACGATGTTAGGTTAAATATCACCTTCCACATTTCAGTAGAATTCTCGACAACTAAAGAATATAGAATGTTGCCATTCGAGACTCATAATGCGGGAAAAGATGGCAGACCGCTCTTGGGATATCTGTTCACGTTTGTTGGAACTACGGTTGTGAAGAGTGGTACTTCTACATGTGTGGTTACTAAATTCATATTAAGTTTGTCTTTCTGATATCGGTTATGGGAATAAAAATTGATGGCCTGCCATACGAGGATTTCATGGTAGCATCTTCCATTGAGTAACTCACGGTATGTTTCAGGGTTTAAAAAGACACGATGGCTCATAAGATAAATATAATGGACAAAGAGGACACTTAAAAACGATCGCAGCGAATCTAATAAAGAAACGTGTCATGAATCTATGAGGGGCATAATAAATATAGACAGTATAAATTGATCTCTAAACCAATAATAGATTAAGAATAAGTCGTAAAATTATCACGAAACTGAGTCAATTTATATGATACAGTCAACAAAATTCCCAATTCTTACAGCTTCCATGATGATCATGACAGATGTCATATTTTTCATATATATATTTCCTTGTAGACTCTTCCTTGGTATCAATATTGAGATCTCACTTTACACTCAAACCTATGCATTTAAAGACATTATAATTGAACGAATGCCGACTTGGTAACGTAGCCCTAGTGGGTTGAGGATGGGGGTGAGTGTTTAGCAGGTGTGAGTCCTGCATAACCTTAACTGCTTGCAGAAAGGTGCCGAGCCGGAGTACGACCCTACCGTACGTAGACACCGTCGCATTCGCGGTCGACGTAAAGTCCGTGCAGAAATGCACCGGTGCAGGTTTAAACACCTCCAGCTGAGAGCAAAAAAAAAGACATTATAATTAATTGGATAAGGAATTAGCGTTGAGTCTTTTGGTACATTCGATATATCTATATAATCCACGTCACTTCGAACGGAGGGTCAGATGTATTTCGACTAATGGATTGGTTAAACATGTAGATTTTTATTGGTTGAAGTTAAATTACATAATCAAATCAATCTTTTTCAACTAGTTCTATAATAAATGAGATTTCACCATCTTTTTTATGGTATAGATTTCATTATTTTTGAATATTCATTCATCGTGTAGGTTAATGATTACTAATTTACGCATGAGATATTTGTTCCTTAAGGCTAAAACGGACCCTTGCCGGTTATAAATTCATCAAAAATTCTATCGATTTGTAAAATATCGATAAAGGAGGCAATGATTATTGGATCAGGATAAGGAATGCGAGTTGTGAAAGTAAAGATAATACCCGAAGATTTAATAAAAGACATCACAGATTTTTATAAAAAAGGTCATTAAAGCAACTATATATACATCTTTAAGATCAATATTGAGAGTACAGTCTCTTAAATGGACAATGGAATAGCTTTTGTGATTCGGAATTATCTTGTGTTTCTTTTAGATAATATGAGTTAATTTTCAAGAGGTCTGTGAGTGTTTTTATTATAATAAAGAGCTTAAAAATATATTGCAATTATATGAATGTGTTTGAAGAACAGGAATGATATAGAAACCTCTGAATGTAATTGATATATTGTACAGGCAAAATTAACGAATTATTATACAGTAAAAATGAAATTCGATAAAATTATCGAATTCATTTTTAATTCAAAAATTAGAATAAATACCAACAATTCTCTCTCGATGTAATTAGAATTTACTCCAATTCATTCCTATTGCATACAATACACGCCCCAGAGTAATCGTATGAGGATGCCACATGATGGAAAATTATCATTCTCTCGATTTGTCAAACATCAGGGTAACAGGTATCAGTTTCCCTATGTTTCGTTACTATGACTCAAAAACGAATACGTTGAAGGGTCCGGTTCCTATAAACACAAGGTGATTGGATTTTGCCATTTATCACTAAAAGATATCTATTGAAGATAAATCTTATTAAAACATAAAAAAACTTCTGAGAAGCTATGTTTCTGCAAAGGCGAAGACAAAATCAAATTTGAAATTCTGAAGGTTTACGAGAGATGGCCGAGTGTGAATCTTTACAATCTCCAATTAGTCGATGGCAGTCATCAGAATTAAGCTGAGAGAATGCTTTTGTCTTGTTAAACAACGCAAACATGTTTGTATTTGTTGTATATCCATTTTCTGTAAGATTTATGTTTAAATCCGATTATCTGTAGCCGAACCATTCCGAACAATGTACAAAACTGGTCTCCGTTGGTTGTCAAAAATTCTATTTTTCCTTTATATTTAGACAATTAAGCTATGCGAACTTTTCGACATTTTTGTGTTGTGTCATGCGCATTAATCAATTGAAGATTGTGTGCTGTACCCGATGCTTAAATTGTTTAATATCAGATATCTTCATGGAAGAAACCGTTATGCAGGAATAATCAACAATTCAATCTTGGCGATATAGACGCACTCGAAGGAAAGACTTTTGGATATTCTGAGATCTATCCCACTGGCCAAACCATCGAATATCTATGAAAGAAGCCAATACCTCCAGATATATCCTTCCAACGAAGAGGAATATCACAAAATGTATTCTTAATTGATGAAGTTTAGACGAGAAACACTGTCTAATCATGATGTAAAAGTTCGCTGCAGTTATATTGACTCGTAAGGAAAGTTAATGTTTCAGGAAAGCCGATGGATTGGTCATCAGGGATAGAATAATCACGAATTTCGTACCTGATGGATACAAGCCCCTCAAATCTATCACTAATCCAAAACATTATGAATTATTCAACGTGCCAGAATCAGTTGAGAATAGCTTACTCTTCCTGAATGGTTATCACATTTATTATATTGCAGACGGATCAAACTACGTTTCACGAGTTCACTTCATGTATAAAAAAGACGGAATGTAATTTATCTCAACATCAGAATGAAAATGTCCCCAAATATCATTCAGATCCGTCACATTGAAGGTTTAGACAGACCATTTCTTGATGAAATCTTCGACGGAATTCATTTTCACAAAATATCTGCTCCTTTGACTCCAAAGGGTGTTTGGAAACTATACGTGGCTAATCGAGACGACTATTTTATACTATTAACAAAGCCTTATTTTATCGGTGATATTTTTATGACCAGGTACCAAGATGCTTGAAATCACCCCTCATTATGAGCCTAGCCTGCGATTGCCCATGTATCTTATTTATTTTAAAAGTGAACAAAAAATATCGCCATCCCAGATCTATCTATTCAGTGGATCAGACAAATTAACAAACCCTGAGCAGATCATTGACGCTATTCCCGAGCTTTCTGATGTCCATATAATAAAATGCCCATATGAGAATGGGAATTTGTTCATATTCCATATTCGCGACCGCTCAAAGTTTCTTAAAGTCCTCCATTTAAATGGCTCATCGCTAAGTAAAACCACAATTTACAGCAGACGGAACCACCGATTATACAATTACATTTGGTGACGATATCACGTATTTTTTTCTCTCACAGTATTAATAACATCTCATCAAACATCCTGATTAAACCAGACAACCAAAATCTACCACCCGTTGACAATGGAAACTATTCCGACCAAGAGAAAATCGGCTCTGTCAAGGGTTTAATGTTTCATCCAAAAAATTTAAAGACCTATATGCAAATGGTTAAAAATGGAGTGAATGGTATTGTGTTTGTAAATTTAGATAATGGGCACCATTTTTATCCAAATGAGATTCAGTAAGTCGATGTCATGACGTTTGTTTTCCATTTCACCTCACTTTTGCAAACATATTAGTCATCACACCAAGAGATCACATAATACCCGAACAAGAAATACATAACATATTTACTGGGATACCGATCGAGTCGACATATCAAACTAATGATAACAAGTGGCTTGTG
>JWZT01005214.1:132356-174582 GCA_000827895.1 Thelohanellus kitauei
AATCTCGCTTTCGCATCGTCGGCTATTCATGGATTGCCAAAGTTCGTCAGCCCGTTCAGAAACTAGATCAAGGTTTGTGAAATCCTGACCGGCTAGCTGCATTCTGATTGATTCCGGCATCTGGCGTAGGAATATCTCCTCGAATAGCATACACGAAGTATGACCGTTGGCGAGTGAGCTCATTTCAGAGAGAAGAGCAGATGGCTTCCGATCTCCGAGGCCCGTCATGTCGAGAAGTCTGCAAGCCCGGTCCCGCCTAGTTAGACCGAATACCGAGAGGAGTTTCGACTTCAGATTTTCGTATTTCCCCTCGAGCGGTGGTTTCGAAAGCGTGTCGATCATGCGTCCGGCTGTCTCTTGATCGAGAGCGCCTACCACGTAGTAGTATTTCGTTGTGTCGGAAACGATTCCACGGAGATGAAATTGTGCCTCCGTCTGGACGAACCAAACTCGTGGTTGCGCGGTCCAGAAGGTCGGCAGTTTTATCGCTACTGCGTTAGCATGAGATATCGCACTTATTTCCTCCATTCAATCGTCTCGCACCGGGGTCACCAATTTAGCGATATAATAATAATCTAAAGGTGTGTTCTCGTTATGGATCGGTCCGCGTGGCCGCTACAATTTATTAATTTTAACACAGAATTCATTTATTTTATTCTCTAAAATTAGATCAACCTATGGGTATTCTTTTAAGAGGCTTGTTGCATTCTGTTCTTAATATCGCAGATCAGTGATTAATTATGTGAATTTTGAACGTTATGTCAGGGGAAAAATCAAATTTATCTGAAAACACAGTCAAATTCGTGACCCGACAAAATAGCGATATTAACAAACTGTGAACAGCCGAGTGACTGTATCGGCCTGGGAACATGTACTACATATACAGGGTTTACATTCATTATTACACGGGTTCCATCCGTTAACACAAAGGCTTCCGTTTCATTTCGCAAATCAGTAAAATTCAGATTTAAAATGTTTGCAGTTGTTTGACGTTCCAAACGTTGACTTTCCAAAGAAATGTGCATTCCTTATTTAACAAATCTAGGAACACCATGGAATCTTTTTCGACAAAACCCACATATTTTTGGGGGCTAAAAACCATAGGCCAATTTAACAAGCCTGAGGAAAGCATAAATAAGGTATTGGTTATTTCAATTCATTTCAGAATATTGTTTTGTATACTTTTGAATACAATGTTTTGGCAGTTCATATGTTCACAACCGGTAGAAATATGGACACCGTTTTCAATTTACATAAAATTAAAGTTTTGACAGAAGTCATAATTTTGAGGGGTAAAAATAATACTGCGAAATAAACATGCTTGTGCTACCTTGTGCGCTGCTTAAATTAAAAGTGACGTTAATTTCACGATTTAAGTGTTAATGTTTCTGAACCGTGGTTGACATTTACCCAACGTGTTATCTAAAAAAATGAAAATGAGTTTAGAAAACGATTCAAAAATTACAGAAAGTAATTTTGACCGCCATAGGAAGAAAAGAATTTCGATCGATTTCGAAAAGTTTAAATCGTGGAAAAATATTATAAATGCAGCAGTTACTATTTATATTCACTGCCTATAATAATTTTAGTAGCCAAATAAATGCCATAAATACAATGCCCTGAGAACTTTTGCAAACAGAAACTCAAATTTTAAACGAAAATGAAACTTTTTTGATTTCATTGATATTCCGAAACATTTGACAAAATAACCTGGAAATGATTTACTCACAATGGGTTTAAAAACTCGATTTACTTAAATTTTATTATTTCTTTCCTTTTTATCTCTTAAGATATACAAATTAACGGGTTGAAAATTCAATTTTTTGAATGTCAACCACTGTTCGGAATCATCAAAATTTAAACAATTAAATAACAGTAACCTATAAATGGTGTGAATAACATATCGAAAGCGTGTTTATTTCGAGGTATTTTTTAGCCCTCAAAATTATGGATTGTGTCAAAAAATTAATTTTATGTTCATTGAAAAGGGTATCAACATTTCAACCGGTTGCAAACATTTGAACCGCAAAAAAAACTGTATTCAAAAATATACCAATGAGGTATCCTGAAATATATTGAAATAACCAAATTAGTGTTTATATTTCAAGCAGGGGTGATCAAACGTGCATACGATTTGTAGCAGTCAAAACTATGTGGGTTTTGTCAAAAAAGTATATATGGCGTGTAGTTGTTGGTTATTAATAATCATACACGCTCGCGCATCCAGGGTCTAATTGTAGATTGGGAACGAGAAAAATGACGACATATTTCAGCAATTTCTAGTTAGAACCGTTCGTGGAGAACAAGGATTCGTGGGCGTGATATCTAGCTTGATTTAACAGAGCCATCAAAATATCCGGGTTGGAGGCGTTAAAAGACGAACAGAAGGTCCTGCCTTTTCTTCAAGACATGGGGCCAGACATCAAAAACACGCTGACAACCCATTATCATCCGATAGACTTTGAACCAATTCCATTGAGCAATATCATAGATTTTCTGGAGAGGCGATACGAACAGAACAAACCTTTATTAGTTCCACGGGCTTAATTTAAAGGCAGGATCCGTCAAGAAAGGGAAGGAGCTGAACAATATCTGATGGCTTTTTTTAAAAAACTCGCATCGAGTTGCGAGTTCGACATCAAAGCGGAAGAGCGGTTTAGGGATCAGTTCGTCATTGGGTACGCAAACGATCAACACCATCAATAGATCGTAAAAAATGACAAGAACTTGGTGTCCCTCGCTGGAGAGATGTAACTGGCAATATTCCTCGAAACCACTGGCAAACGGACCGAGAGTCCTCCAGAAATTTCAAAGTGGAATACTACAAAACAACATTTACTCAAAGAGACAAAATATAATCTGTTTGAGCAGAGATACTGATTGTTTGCGATGTGGATCGGCTCGACATAAATCAAATTAGGATTGCCCAGAATCCAATGTCGAGTGCTTGTTTGAAAAAATATGGACGTTTCTCATCTGTCGTCCTAAAGCGAGAGAAAGTGAAAATAAAGGAGAATCCCAAATACACAAACAAGCAGCGCATGGTCGAAGTTAAAGCCATCAGGAAATTAAACAGTAAGACATCAACGAGAATTTTGACAATTATTTGCGTGTTATTCGAATTAATAAATGTTTCCCTACTTCTAATAACAATGGATCAATACTTATCAGCATTCTTTTTGAAAGTGTAGTTGTCAGGATGAATGTGGACTCAGGGTTGCTGTGTCATGTGTAGTAAGCACTTATGGAAGAACATCGGTTTACCTATGCTCAGAGATTGTCAAACACTTAGTGGCTATATGGGATCCATCATTCCAACAATACGAATGACCACTGTAAAAGTGGAAAATAACAAAAATAAATTTGAACATCCGCTGTACGTGGTTGACGGTAACGATGTAACAATTTTGTGTCTGATTGGACGCACGCTTCAAACATACCAGCAGCTTTAACGAAATCTCAGACAAATATATTTAGCATTAGCTCTATTCAATCAGTCCTAAAGAACTATCATCATTTATTTTCTGGAAAATTAGGTAACATTAAAGAATATGAAGCAATTATTCATTTATCGCGAAATTCAAAACCAATTATTTGATGCCCTGACATGTACCATTTGACATCAAAGATAAGATCGAGCAAAAGCTGGATAGATTGCTAAGCGTGGGAATAACTGAAAGAGTGGATACTGTGAAAGTTCAATAAAATGGGCTTATCGGATTGTTTCTGTTATAAAACCGGACGGGTCCATCAGAATGTGGGCCGATTTCAAAGTGTGAATAAATAAGTTTGTTGAAACTCAACCCCATTGTATTCCTCGGTTCTAAGAAATTCTTAACAAATTATATGGCGGAACACTACTCATTTATTAATGTTTAGAAGGCATACCTACAAATGAAGGTATCGGAATCGTCAAAGCATTATCTCACCATTTCAACACATAAGGGATTTTTCAGATACAAAAGACTCCCTTTTGGTATCATCTCAGCCTCATCAATACTCCAAAGATATATGGACAGTTTATTAGCAGGCCTCAAGAGTGTAGTGTGTGATCTAGGTGATATTATTATAACAGGTCAAACAGATCAAGAACACTTTGCGAATCTTGAACAAGTTTGAAATTGGTTGCAAGTAAGTGGCATAATAACTAGATAAGACAAATACAAGTTTATGGAACCTGAGGTCCAATACTTGGATTATAGACTAGAAAAACATGGTATTCAACCATTGTCGTGATAAAATATTACCGATTATAAACTGTCAGAGCACATCGAACTGCAAGGATTAAAAATATTCCTTGGAGCAATTGGATTCTACTCCAAGTTCATAGCTAGATTACATGCAGACTGTTCAGAACTCTAAAAATTGACCAAGAAAAACACTCAATTCCATCGAACGACTGTACATCTATCTATTTTCAAAAAAGTTAAAGACATGCTTTCAGAAGAAGAGTCTCTCGTTCATTATAACCAGGCATTACCAATTATTCTTCGAACAGATGCATCCTAATATTGGAATCGGTGCAGTTTTACTTCATAAAATGATAGACGATGTAGAAAATCCAATAATGTACGTATCTAGAACACTTAAGGATGAAGAAAAGAATTTTTAAACCATCGATAAAGAAGACCTATCAATAATTTTCAGGATAAAGAATGTTGATTCATATTTGTGGGGTAGATCCTTTAAATTATTTACAGACCATAGACTAGGGAACGGATATTTGGAAAAAACAAAAGTATTCCGAGTTCGATCCCTTCGCGGTTTATTCGATGGACTAATATGCTAAGTGGCTATTCATTTGATATAAAATTCAAGTCAGGATATACAAATTCGCTGACTGACTTCTTGTCAAGAACCCTACCTAATGATATTCTTAGGCAAGCTAGTTATGAAGAACTGGATTGTGGCTTATCTGGACTAGTTAATTTGGTTAAAAAATGACACAAAACTAAAGTTGTTCTCAGGCACCATACGTTAAATGATCCCATATTAAATAATGTAAAAAAATTCATTCGATGTGGATGGCCCGATAAGGATAAAATCGATTCAGAATTAAACAGTAATTATGAAAAGCGAAATGGCATTTAAATCAAGCAATATATTCACATTTGGCAAGGCCGACTTATCATTCATGCAATTATGTCGAACAAGATTTTTAAAGTATTTACATTCAGGGCATCCGGAGTTACAGCGATGAAATCTTTAGTTAAATTTCACGTATGGTTACCAGGCATGGCACATGACACAGAAGAGTATGTGTTGAAATGCTATTCTTGTAAGTCATTGAGAAATAAAGAATGTGAAGCACCTCTCTACTCGTAGAATGCTACCGATGCGCCATGGACAAGGATCCATGTTGACATTGCAGGGCCCAATGGACGGAACTTTTTGGTTGTTTATAGTAGACTCCCATTCTAAATGGTGTGAAGTGTACGCAGTTAAAAAGGCATCAATAAGCTAATTCATTAAACATTTGAGAGATACATTTTGTCGATTCGAAGTTCCAACAATAGTAGTATCTGACGATGGACCACAATTTACGTCTCATGATTTTGTCTAATTCCTAACAAACAACGATGTCAAGCATTTCAAATTTACGCCTTATCATCCAAAATTCAACGGACAGGTAGAGAGAACTATCCAAAATCTGAAAAGCAAGTACCACAAACTAAGTAACTTTGCTGATATTCATAAACGTTTATCGACCATTTTATTATGGTACCGAATTTCTCCTCATGTTTTGTCTGGAATGAGCCCAGCGGAGGTGATATTTTGTCGAAAACCAAACACTCTACTAGATTATACTCGTCAGAGCGTTACATCAAATCTTCAGTCTGCAACGATTAAACAAGAGTTTTACCACAGCAAACATAGCAAATACAGAGAATTCGAATCAGGAGATAAAGTCTGAATAAAACATGAGAGCCAAAAAGGTTATTATCCCGGAACGGTTATCGAAAGATCGGGCGATCTATCTTATGAAGTGGATGCTGATGGACTAATAAAAAGGAAGCACACTGACCAACTTCGAGGGAGACAGGAACGAAACTCTTGTGATTAAATATTGGAAGACAATTCAAAACTAGAAAACGAAACTAATAGAGAAATCGAAAGCATGTCATACACAAACTAAAATTCTGTAGCTGATGAAGAACCAGAGCATACCTTAACAAATTTTGAACCAGTTGCGGATCATCAAACAAGCGTCGTTCCTGAAATCAGTCAATCGAAAGCACTCAGGAGATCTGAAATGATAAAAAACCGCCTGGAAAGGGACGCACATCGAAACAACCAGTAAAACTGAGATGGACGAATGTGGTAGTTAGTTATTAATATTTATGTGCACTTGCGCCCACACGGTCTAATTGTACAATATGGGTTCAGGTTCATGCCGAAAAATATGATATCCTCGCGTTAACAACATTCAATTCCTTTATTCTCTAACGTGTCCATTGGTTTTCGACTACATTTTTTTGAATATTCAATCAATCACGTGTTGACAGATTTGCAATACTAGTTTTTTGAGAATTTAGAAATAAATTGTAAATAACAAAAATATATTTATAAAATGTATTTGATGCTATAGAATAAAAAAATATCGGTATATGGATTATTACAAAAATTCACGTAATGAATTTAAAATTGATAGGGAATCTGTTTAAATTTGAAAATTAATAAAACGGGGGTCTCGTGTATATTAAAAAATGAAAATGATATCGTTTTTTTTTATTCAAATGGACCATATTTTCGATCAGCTCATGTTTATCGGGGTATCATATAAATTTATCAGATATTTTATTGGAGGCAGAAATCCGATAAATAGTTCTCGTAAATTTGTGGTATTCTAAATATTGTTCAAACTTGTGAAGATCAAGAAACGAAATGTGACATCATAAAATACATTCGACTTTTATGTTAGAATACTTGAAAACGATATATTCGAGGCCATAAGATTCTCAAATCAGCTCATTACAGTTTATGGAGGATGGGTTATTATATACAGACACATGATAATGTAAAACTATAAGATAATAATGAATACCCAGTAGTCACACTTATTTTAGGTATATAAATGAATGAAATTTGAAGTAAATGGCTTTGGCTTTATTTATACTTTGAAGAAGGCGTAATACCACCAACCAGTCGTGTGTACATTTCTGTCATCCAAACGTGTTGCTGCTAGCCAACAGTGTCATAAATACTTTTTTGAAGTTATATTTATAGCCTTTTACATCATAGTGTTAGAGGGGTATTTCGAATTGCCTTAAATGAACCGATGCCCATGATTGGTAATTTACCTTTTGACTTTGATGATTATGTTTAAAAGCGCCTGTTGAATTTGTTAACTAAATGTAGGCAATTATGAACGTGTATTTTCCTTTGATATAAAAGATTAAATATTTTAACCTATCAAGATCTTTTGAGGATATCATACAATCATATGAAACAAATCCTCAACAGACTAATGTTTATTTGGTTTTTAATAAAACTTATATATTACAAACAAAAAATTTACTATTAAATTCAATGTATGCCATAAGGGGGCATATTTCCGATTAGATTTCTTCCCACCACGCGACCTGTAAGTTTTAATGTCTGCTTCGATTTCTGGTGATGATTTTTGATGGTTCAAATCGGATATGCTGTGTTTATTATTTTGAGGAATGAACATAATTGATGTTGTAATTGGTTTCTGTATATATGGCTGACCAATAAACATGAATTTTTCAGTTCTGATCGGTGATGTCGTACAATCAATAAAATTAGTATGAATACAGAATTTTATTTATATGGACCGATAAATAAATATGGTCCCTGCATTATCGAAAAACAATGTCTGAGATTCACCAAATGCGTTCATTTCAAAACAGAATTAAAAACCTGTCAAAAACGTACATTTCTAGATCTGCGTGCAAAATAATGTTGGTTGTAACATGTGTAAGCATCCAGAAGCAGAAAAAGTCCCTCATATCAATATTTTGTATAAGTTTATATTCGTATCTAAGATGGGAAATCTTTAACTTAATTGTCATTTTTGATCTCAGCCATATATATCTAAATATGTTATCACAGATCTTCAAGTAAAATTGATTATTGGCAAAAAAGAAAAATGTAATTACATTTTATCATTGATATGTTTTTTAACCTAAAGATGGTGGCGCTCAAAACTCTGAGATCTGTGCCTATTATAACGGCTGGCACAAGCCTTAATATTAAATTACTAAATGCTGAAGATATTTCTATTTATCAAATGTTCTGCAAATAGTCCTTAATTAGACAAGCTTTGAATATTTAATACATTATGCGGCCTAGGATCTAAAACAATCATATATGTCAAATGTGTATTGGAACCTTCTTTAAAGTATTTCGAGCATTGAAAAATGTTTTAATAACATGAAACATCTTACGTTTTTAGTTTGATAAGATATTTTCAATGAAATCAGTAGTATCAAACAATAATTGATAAATTTTAACTGTTCATCAACAAATATTTGATGTCGTAACCAGGGTTAAAACGAGCTTTCTCTGGGTAGATGTCCTCATTGGTAAAAAGATAGTATGTGAGTACATCCAAGTCGTGAAATGATGAGAATTGTGGGTAGATGTGCCTCTTGGATTCATCAACAGACACAGGAATGTTCATTAAGGAGCATTTTTCCGATATAATTTCGTACGCGTCTCTGTGCATGACTTCAATGAATGAAGGTTGCCTATTTTAATATGAGTTACATTGAAAAAGAACGGCTGTAAGGTGTTAAATATATTGGGCCTTGACCTACGTTATACGAAAACGTAACCTGTTTTAATTAATCTATGGCAATATTTGATATAATTTTCGAGGCTTGTCAAACAGATAACTCTTTGGTCATTGCGACGAAGAAGTCGATGCTGAAACGGAAGATCGATAGAGTCATTATTGTCGTAATGGAAATGGTTGATGAAGAAGTATCTTGATTTTAATCGATAATACCTGAGTCGATTTAGAAGAAGTCTAGATTTATGAGATGACGTGTCGTTGGTATAAAATTCTATGTAGTTATCAACGAGATACTTTGGCCAGGGAACAATCTAAACCGCGCTGCCTCAAAATTATCAGCGGAAAATGACACAAGCCACTTGTTATCATTAGTTTGATATGTCGACTCGATCGGTATCCCAGTAAATATGTTATGTATTTCTTGTTCGGGTATTATGTGATCTCTTGGTGTGATGACTAATATGTTTGCAAAAGTGAGGTGAAATGGAAAACAAACGTCATGACATCGACTTACTGAATCTCATTTGGATAAAAATGGTGCCCATTATCTAAATTTACAAACACAATACCATTCACTCCTTTATTAATCATATGCCTAAAGGTCTTTAAATTTTTTGGATTAAACATTATACCCCTGACAGTACAGATTTCGTCTTTATCGGATTTGTTTTCATTGTCAACGGGTGATAGATTGTGGTTGTATGAATTAATCAGGATGTTTGATGAGATATTATTAATACTGTGAGAGAAAAAAATACGTGATATCGTCGCCATATGTAATTGTATAATCGGTGGTTCCGTCTGCTGTAAATTGCTGTTTTACTTAGCGATGAGCCATTTAAATGGAGGACTTTAAGAAACTTTGAGCGGTCGCGAATATGGAATATGAACAAATTCCCATTCTCATATTTGCATTTTGTTATATGGACATCTGAAAGCTCGGGAATAGCTTCAACGATCTGCTCCGAGTTTGCTAATTTATCTGATAGACTGAATAGATAGATCTGGGATGGCGATATTTTTTGTTCGCTTTTAAAATAAATAAGATACATGGGCAATCGCAGACTACACTCATAATGAGGTGACATTTCCAGCCTCTTGGAACCTGGTCAAACAAAGCATAACCGAAAAAACCAGGACGGCTTAATAGTAAAAGGTAGTCGTCTCGATTTGCTACGTATAGTTTCCACACGCCCTTTGGAGTCAAAGGAGGGGATATTTTGTGAAAATGAATCCCGTCGAAAACTTTATCAAGAAATGGTCTGTCTAAACCTTCAATGTGACGGATCTGAATGATATTTGGGGACATTTTCATTCTGATGTTGAGATAAATTACATTCCGTCTTTTTTATACATGAAGAAAACTCGTTTCACGTATTTTGATCCATCTGCAATATGATAAATGAGATAACCGTTCAGGAAGAGCAAGCGATTTTCATCTGATTCTGGCACATTGGTTAATTCATAAAGTTTTGGATTAGTGATAGATTTGAGAGGCTGATAACCATCAGGTACGAAATTCGTGATTATTCGATCCCTGATGACCAATCCATCGGTTTTCCTGAAACATTAGATTTCCTTACGAGTCAATATAACTGTAGCGAACTTTTACATCATGATTAGACAGTGTTTCTCGTCTAATCATGATGTAAAAGTGTTACATCATGATTAGACAGTGTTTCTCGTCTAAAGTTCATCAATTAAGAATACATTTTGAGATATTCCTCTTCGCTGGAAGGATGTATCTTGAGGTATCGGCCACGTTCATAGACATTCGATGGTTTGGCAAGCGGGATAGATCTCAGAATATCCACAAGTCTTTCCTTCGAGTGCCTCGATCTCGCCAAAATTCCATTGTCGATTATTTCTGAGTGAAGATTTCTTCCTTGAAGATATCTGATGTTGAACAATTTAAGCATCACGTACAGCACACAAACTTCAATTTATGAATGCGCATGACACAATCAAAAATGTCAAAAAGTTCGCATAGCTTATTTGTCTCAAAATAAACGGAAAAATATAATTTTTGACAACCAAAGGAGACCAGTTTTGTATATTGTTCGGATTGGTTCGGCTTTAGATAATCGGATTTAAACATTAATCTTACAAGAAAAAGGATCTACAACAAACTACAGCATTTTTGCGTTATTTAACAAAACAAAAGAATTCTCACAACTTAATTCTTGTGACTGCCATCGATAAATTGGAGGTTGTTAATAATACTCACACTCGGCCATCTTCGCAAACATTCAGAATTTAAACTTGGATTTTGTCTTCACCTTTGCAGAAACATAGCTTCTGAGGCATTTTTTAATGGTTTAATAAGATTTATCTTCATCAGATGTCTTTTAGTCATAAATGATGATATCCAACCCCATTGTGTTTAGATGAGACCGTACACTTCAACGTATCGAGTTTTTGACTGATAGTAAAGAAACAGAGGAAAATGATAACTGTTACCTTAATATTTGACAAATCGAGAGATGATAATTTTCCACCATGTGGCATCTTCATACGATTACTCTGGGGCGTGTATTGTATGCAATAAGAATGTATTCGAGTAAATTCTAATTACATTGAGAGAGAATTAATGATATTGATTCTAATTTTAGATTTTAAGCCGAAATCGGTGATTTGTTTCGAATTTCACATTTACTGTTTTAATAATTCATTAACTTTGCCTGTACAATATATCAATCACATTCAAAGGTTTCTACACCATACCTTCTTTTCAAACAGGTTCATATAATTTCAATACATTTCTAAGCTCTTCAGTATATTCCAACCCACACAGGCCTCTTGAAAATTAACTCAGAATATCTAAAAGAAACACATGATTATTCCGAATCACAAAAGCCATTTCATTGACCATTAAAAACGCTGTACTCTTAACAATGTTCTTAAAGATGTAAATATAGTCTCTTTAATACAAATCCGTGATGTCTTTAATAACATCTTCATTTATTATATATAGTTTCACAAATCACATCCAGCCTCTTGGCTGAATAATCATAGCCTCCATTTATTGATATTTTACAAATAGATGGAAATTTTGACGAATTGATAACAGGCAAGGATCCGTTTTAGCCCTGATGAACGAACATATCATGCAATAATGAGATATCTTTTACCCGCAAAATTAATTAATAGTAACAATTAATAAAATCTATACCATAAAAATGATGGAGAAATCGCATTCCTAATAGATCTATTTGAAATAGATTGCTTTTATAATGTATTATAACTACAACGAATAAAAATATACATGTTTAACGAATCCATCAGTCCGAATACATCTGACCCCTCATTCGAAATGACGTGCATTAGAAAGATGTATCTAATGTAATATAATGACTCAACGCTAATTCCTAAGTCAATTAATTGTAATGTCTTTAAATGGATAGGTTTGACTGTAAAGTGAGATCTCAATATTGACACGAAGGACTGACTCTACAAGGAAATATAAATAAAAAATATTACATCTGTCATGATCATCATGGAAGCTGTAAGAAATCGGAATTTTGTTGACTGTATCATAATTAACTCAATTTTGTGATAATTTTACGAAATATTCCCTACCTATAATCGGTTTATTGATAAATATTTTACTGTCGATATTTGTTATGCCACTCATAGATTCGTTGTTTCTTTATTAGATTAGCAACGATCTTTGGTTATGTGTCCTCTTTGTCTATTACATTCATCTGATGAGCCATTGTGTCTTTTTCACGCCATGAAACATGGTGTGAGTTAATTAATGAAAGATACTACCATGAAGTAATCTTATGGGAGGCCATCGAATTTTATTCCCATAGCAGATAAACCGCTGTCAGAAAGACGAACTTAATATGAATTTAGATACCATACTTTAAAAAGTATCACCATTGACAATAGTAGTTCCAACATATATCCGCAGATCTTTATACCATCTTTTCCAGCAATATTAGTCTCAAATGGCAACATTCGACGTTCCCTAGTTCTCGTGAGTTCTATTGAAATGTCTTAAGTAATCGTTAACCAGCACAGTGCTAGTTATACCACGCTGAAATCGGTCATATGTTAGTTTTCAGATTTCTGATCATCTAGTCAAACAGTTTCAATTCAAAGTAAATGCGATATGATTGAAATACTTTAGAATTTTCTATAGGCGATTTTCACGGCGTGATATTAAACACCCTTTAACACTACAGCCACAGACATTACAGTTTGAAATGAAGGGATACATTTATATATTGGTATAATTTAACTTTGAAATATCTCATCAGGTTGTAGGAGGTATTTAATACACCCTTATGATTAAGATCTCAATAAAATTTACTTTGTACCTATGAATATATTAAAAACATCCATATACCTGTGCTGTTATTAGGCAAAATATATCTCATGATTATGTTTTTGAGAAGCCATTTAACCAACCATCTGAAATGATCATTAATTCAAGGAGTATACATGAAATATTATACACAATAGACAATTAATCAGACACCCTCGCGATATTTTGTGTTCCAAAAATATGTTTGAGATCATTCTCACTGGTATTAATGATGTTACAATCCTAATATATAACTCATAATAGAATAAAAAAGTTCAACCATCTTCGCGGCAGCAAATTATAACGTGATCGATATTTAATTGATTCCTCACTATGTTTGTTGAAGCTGTAGTATAATTATCGTGTTAGGTACTTAGAATTATACGTTTAATATAGGTCGCGTCCCTGCTAAGTAACAATCATTATTGTGAAGAGTTTTCAATACGGTTCAATTGAAATTACAGAAAATCGATGAGATCGAATAAATGATTGTTTAAAAACATTCAAGAAGCATTGAACGAATATAAAAAACAGAATTTGAAATAACGGTAAAACTTTTGGATTTAGCTCTAATATGACAATACACCCAAATTTCAACGTATTTTCATTTTCTTACGACAAGCTATAGTACAGAATTTTAGACATTCTTTTTTGTTAAAACCAGAATTTAATTGAGATGTTTAATGATCATGACGGTAAAAATCAAAAATTTGACGTCAAAAACGATGAATACAACTTTTCTTTCGATGTTCAATGTTGACCCCATTTCCTCGTGGTTTATTTTTAATTTTCTCATTTATAGGCATCTTTTTAAATACTAATATACCATTCTAATTGTTGAAAGTGGAAATTCTTTAACAGATCAAGTCCACTATATTTTTCCAAATATCTACTTTTCGGCCTATATCGGAAACCCTATCTCTCTTGTGACACAATGTGAACACCTAATGTTTTCACTTTTGTTATTGTAAATTATAACTATGAATTTACTTCTATCCTTAGCAGCTATCATTTCACTCCAATATTTATCGGTCTATGGCAATCAGTTCAATTTATGTATATGCATTTATGGTATATTAAATTTTTTCTCACTGAGAAAATTGCAGGTGATCAAAAAGAGCTTACAATAACAACCAAGAAAAAAGTTATGACTTTATGGCAACTTTTATTGTGTTGATTTAAAATATTATTAAAGTAGATACAAAAAGACTGAATAAGATGATTAAACAAAATCACCAGAAACTTTATTTAGACATTTATCACACCATTTCTCGAGAAAACGGCCTATTCACTCATTCAAAAAGCTGATTATTTAAAATTATAAAAGTGATGTCAAAATAGAAGCATTAGAATTCGAAAATTATTTTATGATATAAAATGAATTAAAATTATATTTTTAAAATGATGGGAAGGCAAAAAATGTTGATTCTCGAATGCATCCAGTGTAGTTTTATTGGGATATTTTCCTTGATACTGCGGCAATACTTGATTGCCATGTGTCTGAATCATAAATAGTCAAATGTGGCTATATTATCGCATTCCATTTCAAACAAAAGCAGTTCGATTTGTTTGATCATTAGAGGAAATGTTACCAAAAACTCTTACGCTACCTCCTGATGATATTTCTATTTAGGCCCAATTGAATTAGCACATGCCCTTATTTTAAAATCCATTCGATTTCTTTATCATTCAAATTAGACGTATTGAATGAGAATTGAATGAGAACGAACGGACAATTCTCTGGTATATGAGCGTTGTCACAATTATACAAAAATCTGTGATGTATTCAATAGGAAATTGTCCATTTTTCAATTACCACGTGGGTATTTGTAATGGCTAATATTCTATTCCGTCATTCAAGAAAGATTCATCATGTAGTAGAATCAATGGGGAACGAAATACTATTTTTGTACCCAATTCTGCCCCGCTGAATTCAAGAGCTGTTTGTTCTCAAAGTAAGACGACCACAAATTTAATTTGGTAATTTTCTATGCCAAATTTATGCAATTTGACTATTGCTACAACATCTAGGCAAATATCTGGAAAAAGTTACAGAAGACGGGTCTGAGAATAAACATGTTTTATTTCTCTAGTGTTTCAGAGGCATCGTTTTTTTAATAGTTTTATGAAATTTCATTCCCATTATTTTATATCTTTTTTTTTAATTAAATATATTCGTTTTTGAATGAGCCAAAAAATACGCTGGATGAAAGAAAGAGCGATCACGCCCTAAAAAATGGTCCTTTAGAAAGAGTCAATAGGTACATTTGCTCGAGAAACGGTGTATGTCTCTCATTCAGAAACTGCTTATAGTATCATTCACATTAGGCTTTTGAGACTGTTACTGCAGCTCGAAATTGAAATGTAAATGGAAAAGCAGAAATGACATGTGGAATAATTAAAATCAAAACCTTTGACAGGGCAAATATAAAGATTGTCAAATATTTGTGTATTCTTGTTCAAAACTTATACAGCAAACCCTGTCTATTTTTCAGCCAAAAACAATGTTCTTTAAATTATAACTAAGAATACTGTTTCATAATTTCCGTAATTACACCACTTGGCATGTGCGAAAACGATGAAATCGATAGTTGATATTAGCCTTAACAATTAAAAAAATAAAGAAATTATCCTGTATGTTTAATATGTTTTTTATATATAGAATTAAACACTCATTGCCGATCGGTGAGATTTTAGACAAAAGAAAAAATGTAAAAATGTATTTTCAACTCTCATTACATAAAAATGAACATTTTCATTTGCAAAAGCTGCATGAATCGATAGTTACTGCGCAAAAGGAACTGAAATATAAATGTAATGTTATTTATAGCCAAATCAACTATGTGTACTGCATTTAAGCACTATTTTTTGAAGACTCTGTCAATTTTTCCGTATTGTTCGAATCCAGTCCCACGACGACTGAAAATAATACTGGGTTTATGTATTCGGAAAAACCCTAAACACGTCGTTTAACTGAGTTAAATTATAAAACAGAATATTCAGAGTTAGATTGCAAAATTACAACATGATGATCTACTGTTTAATCAGATTTGAACGATCTAAATTATCGCAAAATACGCAAACTAATCAATATTCGCATTGTAATATCCGATTCGAAGCAATACCCTATTTTCTAGACATCTTTTTGATATTTCGTCAATAATCCACGATTATTTTTATATGGATTTAACACGATGCGTCGACTGATATCGCAGATGGTGATAATCTATCTAATATCATAACCGTTAAGGTGGTGTGATGAAATTGAATTTCGCTTCTTTCACCTGCATTTAGGAATGAATTTTAATAGTAAATCTGTGCTTTGTTTATGACTAGGCAATTTATGTTCTTATACCATATTACTTGAGTCTATAGTTTCTTAAAATCATTGGAATTGTTAAACAGTCAAAAACAGATATATATATATATATATATATAAATAAGAGGAAATACAATAAAGCTCGCAACTTAGTATACCTACTTATAAAATAATGTCTAAATACAATCAGTATTGAAAAGAACTGATTGTAATGTGAATTACGCAGAATTCTCCAAAATTATGTGCCTATTATCCGATTACCATATTTTAAAATGATATCTTACAGTGTTTGTCAGCAATTTGGCCTTTGTGTGCATTTAATTTTCAACTTTTCGTGCCTCTGCAGTAATTTAACAGTAATTCTTAAAACAAAAATTCATAAAATGATGTATAAAAACACAAAGAAACAAATAAAATAAATTGTATATTATCGGAATGTCTTGAATGTAGTGGAGTAGTTACTTTTCCATATGTCGGTCAAGGCTCATACAGTCTTCCGAAGTTATATAAGATGACACTCTTTCAGTCAGGTTAAGTAGTTGTTCAGACTCTCGTGCATTCCTCTGCCAAACAGTCCGCGTCCATTTAGAAAATAAATTTTCGATCAGGATTATGAATGGATTGTATGGAGGCCAAAAAATGGCGAGTGACCGAAGGCAACGACAGAACACCGTACCTCGCTCGAAAATCTTTTATTTGAATGCCGATCTCTTAAATTATAGCAAACAGAACACCTTTCCCTTTGGTTTATCAAATTTTCTTGATTTTCCATTTAAATTTTAGGTGCGCGCTGCAAAATTGATTGCAAAAAACGGAAAAATGACTGATCAAGGTTGTATTACCACACGCTTAAGATTATTAATTAATAATTTAATTAATTATGTTTAAATCAAAATTTTAATCTAGATTTAAATTGTATAACTAAGTAATAAATTTTTCTTATCTCCTAGGTTAACTTTTATGCTCTGCGCGTCATTTCACTTAATAATGATCTACCTGAAATTGGTGAAATCATTACAAAATTTACCAATATAGATTGATTCTACTTAAGATTTTAATGATTCGAATAATTTATTGAATAATTTGGTTTAATTTGTTAAATTCGTACGTCAATATTTTTTTACTTTCTCAATGTGTTTTACCTGATTTTGAGCCGAAAAAATTGGTTGTTTTATCTGATTTTCAATTCATATTACCCCGAACATATTTTCGTCGTACGTTAATAATTTTCTTAAGACTCATCTATCACAATTGCATGATTCAATCAAAAACAACCAAGTAAGAAGTAATCGAAATAATATCTATTTTTTGAGTCATCATATTGTTTGTTTGTAATTTTTTGACAGTGCCGCCAAAAATAATTTGATCATTTTTTGGTATATGATGCGTTTTTAAGATTCTATAAACTGAGTTGATTCAAAATTTTTGCATTTGGTTTGCAGGAGCTCATAGATTTTCAGCTGTTTTTTGGATAAAACGTCGTTTTGAACCATCTATCATATTTAAAAGGGTCTGAAAATTTGGATGCAACCATTTGTGAAGATTTTTGAAGTTTTTTTCGAGATAAAGTACAAAATCTTTCTTTTCGTTTATATTCCATATAGTACTTGACTTTGTTTATATTTGGTTATTGCACATGACAAGTAAAATCAAAATTCACAAATTATGTATTGTCTTAATATAGAAAATAGTTAAATACCTAAAAATGGACAATGCTGACTGTATTTGTAAAAATTAAATTCAGCCAGGTCAAGAGGTTATGGGCTTTGAAATATTAAATTCGTTATAATGTATCACTTTTCAAGTTCTTGATATACTTACTAGGTAATGAAAAATGGTACAGGAAATAAAAATGCCATATTTTTGTTCATATTTTTTTTTAACAAATAGGAGGTAACCATATTTTCATATGTAAATTTTATCATTGATTGCATGAATCGGTTTTACTTCAGTGATCTGAGATATTTTATATTAATTTTAAATTTAAATCATCTGCGTCAACCTAGAGCTTTGAAATATATGGTTAACTTTGGTTATAGGATAATCACCTTTGATTTTAATGACTAAAAAACCTTATTTTGACAGATAAAAATGTTCAGAAGGTGCTGTGGATATAATAAATATCGATTCATGGTCATTCGAATCTTAGAGCCTTATTTATTTATCCAATAAATGCCTCACGTTTAATTTGTATCAAAAATGTTATAAAGCAATATATTTTAATTCTTATCCTTTTAACAGTAAATAACAACTCCTACTCTTCAGAATGAAATATTTTATGAAATATTTAAGTAATTTATCTGATTGCCAATTTGTTTGTAAATATTACTGTATGTGAAATATAGGGTAAAACTATGTATAGTCACAGAAATTACGATTTCTCATAATCATTATAAAAACAAAAATTATGTTTTAGATATCTGGTGTAATAAGCTAAGCGTTTAGAATATCAATTTAAGCCTCATGTTTTTGGAGGTGAGATTCTGCTGATAAACTTCAAGATTTCCGAGATCATCGATGTTTCAGCCTCTACAGTTTGTAGTGGGTGTCCATCTTTATAGATGAATACGCTGGTTTTAGGAAAATACGTACGTTACATCCTGGTTCCTACACTTCATATTTCGATAAATTTGTAGGCCTTCTTCCATTGGAACCCCTTTATCTTCGCTTCCCAAGAAAAGAATAACGGGACATTTGATCTAAAAACAAAAAAGATATACGTGATCCGCGTAATATAAAGGCGACATTTTATAAAACTCCGCTACATCTTCTGCTTTAAGTGACAGAATTTTTTCTCTAGGTAGTCCGGCCAATGTCGCAGTGCTTACAATCAGCAATATATTTACTATTCCGGTATAGTGCTATTCCAGAAAAGATCTAATTTTTATTGAGAAATCGTAAAAATATGATTGTTAATCATTATTTTTTTCAAAATACATTTTTTGTTTTAATAAGTGAATGCCATTTAAACACATTTAAAGCTGAATATGACTCCATCTGCCATCGTGGAACATTGATTGGGTGATTTTATCGTTTGATTTATATTATTTTCATCAAACAATTTACACATTGTTTCCTTGCCAATTGTTTGATTTCAAATTTAAGAAATTTGTTTAAATGATAATATTTTTTAAACTATTAGAGAATCATCTAAACATTGCAGAATAACAGATCTGTAAAATTTCATTATCAACGATTATGGGATAATAAATTGGGTTGAATCGATACAGACTCGTGAATGTCATAGATATTTTTTGAGTGATATAAATGATCAGGCACCACCTATTTTAATCAAACGAAGGGCTCTTGCCGAGGTAGAAGCATATTTTTATGTTTGGTATGAATATATTTTTATAAAAATTTTTTTCTGCCTTATCTGCAAATTTCACTATGAATGCAAACCATGAATATACTTCAAGGATTCGTAAAGAAACGCAAATTATCTCAGGAGCCCACGAGTGTGAATATTTTTAGAAATTTTAGTGAATTTTATTTCTTAAAATAAATGAAAATCGGAAGGAATCACTCTGAAATTTGTAATCCAAAAAAAGTGCAATAAATTGAATTATCAAGTATTAAATTACTCATGGAAATTAAATTTATATGATTTTGACATCTTTATGAGATAATCATATGAATGATTGAAGAAAATAACTGAAAGTCTAAAAGTTCATAAATAGCTACCTATCGGGTTAATAAACGATATACAGTATGCCAGGTCTAATTTTCAGCTATTGGTCAAAATATTTGGAAAAAAGGGCTAAATGGACATGGTTTTTCATAAATGATTGTAAAATGCTGTAATATCTATTAATTTGTCCTTAAATAGTATGAAAATTTAGATTTTAGTACCATTTTACCAAGAAATTAATTTTTCAAAGAGCTTTTGCAAATGAAAATGTTTAGCTTTATGTACTTTGAGTTGTAAATAAACTATTTTTATATTGTCAACAATCTCGTCAATAGGCACAAAATCTACCATTCCATATCTAGAAACAACGTATTAAACATACTAGACAATTTCTCTTCTTTGATGTGTTGACTAATATTTGTTTCGGACTTCATTTTTAATACTGCACAGGCCAAATGACATGAAAACGAAAATTACAAATATTCAGAAATATCTATGCGTGTGAAAATTCAATAAATATTGTTTTAGGGTGAAAAATAGAAAGGGTTTACTATAAACTATTTTTATCAATCAAAAACCTCAGAAATAGCATATTACTGGAAAATGGTAACATTTGAACCCATTTAACATTAGTTTCAACGATGTTGATGAGATAAAAAATTCTAATTAGTTTTAAATTATTGTCCAGATTTGTTTAAATTTTGAATTCATGCCAAGTAAAAAATATATATTGACTTTCAGAAAATATCAATCAAAATGTTTTTGTAGAAATTCTCATCTGTAAAATTTTCGAGTACGAGAAAAATTTTCAAGAATAATCTCTAGATGGTTTAGGTAACTTAAATGTATCTTTAGGAATTTTTAAGATAAACCTGCAATACTTTTTAATAAATAAAATAAATTTGTAAATTATTTTAGAATAAACTTTTTATATCTTGCAATGCTTAGCCTTTTGTAAAATTTAATGATAAATTGTTTAACTATTGATACTTTTAATGATTGTGAAATATTCGTAATGCATACCTAAGAAATTGGTAAATGGATTTTGTAATATTCCACCTTTGTAAAAGTCCTATATAGGAAATATAAATACTGGATATTGTCCAACGAGGTGGGCTGAGAGAAATCCACCATATGAAATACCACAACAATAAACAGTTTCTGTACTCATTTGTTCATTTTGACACACCTCAAGAAGTGTAAACTATTATCAGTAGAATTTGTACATGCACATCGTCAACATCCTGTCTTCCACAATTTCCATATTGAGACTCGAGCGTTGAATTGGTAAAGCCCGTTGATCCTCTGTAGTTAACTATACCGACATTTTTTAAAATACTAAAATAGAGACAAAATTTGCTTAGATGCAGCATATGAAAATGGCGCCAGTATTCATGATTTGACATTAATATTGGACCCCCTAGTTCAAAAAATTATCTCACCATGTGGAATAACAATGATCGGCGAATCTTTATAATCCGTTGGGTGTGGTAATATTATGAACCCAGACATCACACCTTTATAATTATTCTCAAACATTTTTCATTGTTCACAATTTTGCGATTTTCGTCAAAATGAAACGTCTTGACATAGTCAGATATGTTGATATCAACTTGATGGTCTAAATATTATGAAATGAAATTTTAAGCCAGTTTTATTTGGAAACCCAACTCTAATCTTTATGTTTAAGTAATTATAGTTTTTACATTTCTTTAAAAGTATTGAGTCAATCTTTCGAAACTATTATTATTTGAAAATAATTACAGGTTATCTGTTTAATTTTCAGTCATTAGGGACAAAATTTGGATAAAACGGGAAAATAGGCATGGGTTTCAACAAATGGTGGCAAAATTCGGTAAAACGCATTATTTTACTCATAATAAAATGAAAATGTCGATTTAAGTTCATTTTGCGAACCTTTTTAAGGCCCAATACAGATTTTTATGACCCATATGTTCTGGTTTTTTTTCATTTGAGTTCAAAATCAACTATTAATTTATTATTAGTCATAAATCTAACCGACCTGGAATGAATATTGATTATATATATAAACAACAATTAAAGTATATTAGAAAATTTCTTTCGTTTATTTTATGCTAAGACTAATATTAATGTTTGATTTCATCGGTTATTGCGCGCATTTTTATTGATGTAAAAACAAAAATTACGAAATCGTACTCCTAGTCACCATTCAATAATGATTGTTTTTCCCTGAAAAATAGATAGGGTTGAAAAGTCTACTCGGACAAAATTAGACAACCATTAAAACGGACGAGGTTCTGTATATATAAATCTTAAATTGAATTAACATTGTGTGTGTACTTAAATTATTGCTACAATTATTTTTATGATTATGAGACTGTTTTTTTGTGGTATAAAATAAATTGTTTGACTTTTAATATCTTTGAGCCTTAAATAATTGGAGGATGGCCAAACAATCTAATTCATAAAAGCATATGATAACAGATTGTCGTCTTTAATGTCGTTTTAGCTTCTTTAAATAAAGAATGATTTTATCATCAAATATTTATTTTTGAATGTTGGAAAACCATAACTTTCCAAAAACAAAACACCACGTCTAATTTAGTCTGAGGGAAAATATTTTTTAAATATTCAAGATCTAATTTTATCAAATTGTCCATTAGTAGAATTTCTAAAAAGATGAGCTTTTGAAGAAAAACTAGTTAACCATCTCCTAATAATATAAAACCAAATATAAATGAGAGAATTGATATCTATCAAAAGGAGCTTTATGTAATTTGCATGAAAACAAATCACATGTATGAATCAATGATAAATATACTGATGTCATGCGGCTGCTATTGTTGGTCATCTATGTAAAATAGGGTACATTTTCTTTATTTGATCATACAAAATTTCAGATGTTCGATTTATATCTTTTCGAGTCAAAAATGAATGACCGTCCGACGATGACATTCAAATGTTCTGATATTTTTTTATAAAAAGTAAATGATTAATTTATAAATAATTCATGCCTTTATGCAAAACCTAATATCCGTAAACGAGTAGGCTAATTCTACTCGTTAATCGGAATTCATATTATCAAACCCTAAAGATAGGATCTTTTTTAATTTAAATTTAATTTTTGTAATCGAGGCAATGTCACAACAATTGATTGTCCTTATAGAAAAGTCAGCTATTTTTCACAGGAAACTTTATATTTTATTTTGTTGAGGTTATGAGTTTGTAAAAAAGTTTTTGTTGTCTTGTTCTCAATCAGAAGATATTTAAAAAAGAGACACATATTGAGGTTTGCATTAATAATTATCTGATTGAGTAGATAAATGTTAAAGATCAAAAGATAGTGGGTCAATATGGAGAGGGTAATTTTTGAAAAACAGGATTAACTCGAGACCCTTAACGAATCGAATTCTTGGAATTATTTCACACAGACTGTGATAATATAATCCTTAATGGAAAAAACACATTTAAGGTGTGAGCACATTATGAAGATCTTGGAGTGATTTTAAGATCGATATTTATTTAATTCGAATAGATGGCCTCAAGTGTGTTTTCTGAGTGTTTAGTATAAAAATATGCTGCACAAATTTATATTACACATTCAATTTAATATTTTTCGCTTGATCCATCGATTTTTGTTTTATTGATGGTAATGCGAAAAAAAGAGCGGAATTCTTAAAATACGATTGGGCCACGAAAAACACATTTCGTTTATACTTTTTTGGTGATTTCCATAGTTTTCCTTATAATTTGAAAAATATTTTGCTATTATCGAATCGCAGACAACAAATATAAATTAAAGATATGCGACCTTTAAAAAGTATGGTGGTGAAACAACCGTCATTAATGGGCGAAAAATTTTAAAAATTAGGCTATAAAATAATTTTGTACGAAAATTTCAAATAACTACAACAGATCTTCAAGATTTTACAATTTACATAAGAATTGAGAGAGTACCAATATGAGTTATAACATACGGTCATAGATACCTCAGATAATCTGGGATCACAAGTATATTTTATCAGCCCTTTTAAATATCTAATACATCCTAGATCTCATCGCCCATAAATCATGCCCATGGATTTAAAGAATTACTTCTTGGTTCGTTGGACAGTCAATTGGTTACAAGATTTAATTTTTACACATTATATAATTCTGAAAATCATTCATTCAACATGATTCAAATATAAATACGCAAGCGTATTCGATAAAACGATATGATCGCATTGTTGATATTATGACTAATTTAAATTCAAGGTATGAAAACTTAAGTAATATGCAATACATTACAAAAAATTGTAATATCGGCATTTGGTTTTTAATGAATGTCTTAGATAATTAACAGTATAATTTATAAATAAATGAAGTATTTAAAAATTTACTGCAAGGCGAAATATCGATTTCTTCTAGAACAACCATTCGGCTTTCTTGACCTGTCGTAAGAGATATTTTGAGAATGATCAGAGCTAAATATATTGATTTACTAATGTCCATGGTGTCAGCATGTTTGATTTTGAGCAGAGGCAAAGGAATGTTGGTGGATCCTTTTTGTACGACTCGGTAGACAATAATTCGAAATTATGATAAGCCACTACATAACATAAGCATTTACTTGTTTCAATCTCACACATTTTCCAGATTCCATCAATTCTTTTCAGTACACTTAACGATCTCTTGCAATATGTATTCAAAAATACCTCATTTTTTATTCCTACATCTACGGACAGGGCTATTCCGGGCGAGTCCTCGTGGTTTACCCAGCATTTGTCGTCAAGGAAAGTCATAAATACATCTATAAATGTCAATCCCAGCAAATACCTTTGAATGCGTGCATTCTCTTAAATGTATCCGTCTGTATCTTTCCAATTAATCAAATATGTACCACTGTAACAGTAAATGAGAATTTGAAAGGACCATCGACTTTTAATTCTTGCACAAACTGTTATCATCGAATTCTTACCATCAGCGGGAATTCAGGATTGAAAACACAGGACCAAACAGACCATCCATCAGGTGTCAAGTTTTCTTTGATAAAATACATACGTAAATAGATAAAAAACGTCTTTAACGATGTTATATTTTGGCTAAACTTCCATTAAATTACATCAGAGGGTATAAACATTATCATTTTAACAGTAGTGTATACATATCACTTCTCTATTTGAGCTATAAATTTATTATATTTGATATTTATTTAAGAAAAAATTATTGAACATATTTTTAACGATAGTTTTAGGAAAATAGGTTAAGTGACAATCCGAAATATACGAGTATTGAAAAATGACGCATTTAGTTCCAAAAAAGGCCTATGATTAGTTGTTGAATCTATAAAATACTAGGACAATACGTTAGATTCGATTTTTAACCGCTGTTTTTTTTATTGTATATTTTTACGCTAAATCAATAATTGAAAACAGCAAAGGTTAATATAGATACAGTTCTCGAGATATCTTCAGATTTTATGCTTAAAACTAATTGATATAAGATAATGGGCTGACCTTCGGAATTACTTATGAGATTTTAACAAAATTAAGTTTAATTTACAGACTAGATGGGCTGTAACATCATTAGACTGATTCAGGTTTATGTGAAGAATCAATAATTGGTTGATTATATTGTATGTAAAATGAAATCAGAGGAGAAATATTACTAATTATTAATTAAAAACTCGTAATTCAAATATACTGTTTTCGATCTAGTTAATAAATATGGTTACCAATGAACCATTTTTTGTATGGATGGGAAACTAAACCTCCCATTTGTAATCTTGAAAATTTATAGCTCATTTCAATTTTCCATTACAAGCTGTGGTAACAAACTATAGACAGAATTATATGTCAATAACCGAATAATATTTAGAATTCCTATTAAAATTAATCTAACGATACAAAAAAGGTAAGTGACATATGATGCTTATAGACTTAAAATTGATATATAATTTTGTTGCAATCATAGTTCATGTTGTCTATGAAAAATATTTGTCATTTTCGGCTACTATTACCCTAATGTTAACGTTAGGCCGATTTCATAGATACGACAATGCTTTCAAAACCCTGAACAAATTTAAAGTTTCTTTAAATTGTGATTTTAGATATAATTTGAAATCATATTGCACTTATGGAGATTGGTAAATATCCAAATTTTTATACCCGGTTATGTTCGTAACTCTTACTTTGTTTTTTGAATCTGTGCCTATATGTCCATAGGTTCAGGTAAAAATTTGTGATCTGACAGCGATTTGTCCCAAAAATGATTTTGAGAGGATGGTATATGTTGGAATTATTGAAATTTACTAAAAAAACGAAAGTTTATCGAAAGAAGTATATTATCAGGTAAGTGCATGAATTTATTAATTTAAAGTCGCTTTTTAAGTTAAAGTGAATTTAATACGTAGCTCAAAAAGGCTTGTATATAATGAATGAAACCTGTTAAAATGTAGATCTTGGTAAACAAAATTATGATCGATTTTTATCGATATTCATGTTTCCTATAAATGGATGGTCCCATGTCTGGGACATTCATTGATATAATCAAAATATAAATTGCAACACAATCAACAAAATCAGGGCTGCTGTTAATATTAATCATGAGCAGAATATTCTCTTGAGTTAAATTATGAAAATTTTGATATATAGTTTTGTCTGGTCTCTTTAATAATCTTTGCAATTTATTTAATAAAAGTTGCCACAAATTAAAAAACTAATTCCAAGAGCGGAATAATTAACCTTTATTTAAGAACCTTTAAAATTTGCAATCATTGGGATGTTTTTAAGAGTTAACAAAGTGAAAAGATAGTTGGTTATCAAACACGAACCAGGGTATGGAAACGAATGTAACAAATGTTTGATAGCCAATCTAACAAATAAGTTTTGTAGTTAAATTTTGATTTATGCTGTATCGAGAATAATTATAAACCACCATCATAAATAGAAATCCTTTTCAGATAGTACATTAGAAAAACAGGATTTGTGAAATTTAACTAATTTTTAACACATTTAAAGAAGAATACAAAAATAAAACTCCATATTTTTGTGACTCTCTTAAAACCATTATTTTAGCAAACATCATTCGATTTTAGAGCAAATATGATTTCTTAAGATTTGCACTGTTTATGTACTTGATAATTTTGAGATCGGAATGAAAAAATAAAATTTAAAAATACAAGGCTAATTATTCCGTTAATGCATTAATTTTTTAGATTTTGGGCAACTTTTATCACATAGAATTATTAGATCATTAAATAGATCGAAAACCCTTATATTAGAAAATCGTTTGGTGCATATTATGAATATAAATGAAAAAAATCCTAGAATACTGTTCGGAGAGAACAAAAATCTTAACCTATATCGACCGTTAGAATGTAGAGGCTATACCAACATTTATTATTTTGTATTTTTTTGATGATTGGAACGATACATCCCGAATTCTAATAAATAAAATTCAAAATTATTTAATATATTATGTTATAAAATAAAAACAAATTGATGACAAAAAACATGCTTTATGAAATATATAACGGTTTTTTAAAATTAGAGTAAATTTTAAATCACAAAATCAAAAATTAAACGAATAAAGGGTACGCATTTGAAGAAAGTATAGAATCCTCTTATTTCATAGGCACTTTTCGAAATCTGCAAAATTCATCTTTTGCTATTTTTTGGATTAAATGTAATCAAACTCGTGTCTACTGAAAGATATTACATTCTGATCAATCTTTATTTTTTTCAGAAAACTCAATCAAAAATTTATGTACTTTCTGTCAAACAAAGAAGTTTAATACACTTAATATAGTATTTGCCAGGATGATTGTCTACCTGCTATTCATTAATATTGAGCATTGAAAGATATGCAAAAGAATGTGAAAATATACATACCGATATTCCCATCGTTTCGAAGTATATAGAGTTGTTTTCTATGATAAATATTCAATACGGATGATTTTTACAATGGGGCATACTGTGTTTTATGTCTGGAAATCGGGATGCCAAGAAGTACAAATGATCATCGTTGTATAGTAGCTTTCGTGATATTTTCTTACTTTGTCTGGATATAAATGTTCTGGTAATTCAACGGCCTTTGTAACTTTACCACTCTCTATTTCTAGGGAAAAGATTTGAGGTTTAAAGACATTTGTTAAGCCTTCACCGAAATGTTCAATGAGTTCAAATGATTTCTCTTTTTGTTTGTGAGTCTCCGCTAAGTAGTAAAGCTTGGAGCAATCTGATGACCAGACTATTGAATCAATCGACCCATCAGAATATATATTACGAGATTTACCGAATAATCCTTCGTGAAGTGTTTGGTCTGCCAAACTTATTTGGTGTTTCAGCGTATTTTTCGACCAAATCTACTATAAACTTCTAATACTTCAATGTAATACATTGTTTTTGGTTTGGTTTCATCTGAAAACACTTTAGCTACCAATGATCGATCTCTACACCAGGATTCAGTACTTGTGTAGTCTTAACTTTACATTGGAATTTGTGTGACACATGCCTGAGCTTCAGTTATTTTCCCAGTTTTGAAGTTAATTGAGGTAACGATCTCATGACAATTATTCTTTTTTGTCACCAAATTTGGTCTCGACCAAGTTGTAGATATTGTGGCAGTATCTTCGACTTGGTCAACTTCCAAAAACATGCTTTTTGTTGGCTTCGGGTTATAGCAAAGTCTTGACCAAGTATTTTTAAATTCTTCATCGGAATACTTACCACCATCCATTGTTAACCAAAAAATAGGGATTAATTTTGTTGACAGATTACATATTTCGAAATGCTGAAAAGATGTAATAAACGAAACTGAGTCATTATCTATTGTCAATAAAAATAATATCTAATTAAAAAGTCATAATCTTCACACGTAATTGTTTTAATTTTACAATAGCTACAGCGTTTTTAACAAAAGAAGATCAATGCTGAAATATGAAATAAGAGGATCTGGATATTTTAAAGGGTATCCCTGAATATATCATAATTTTATCAATGTTACCAAGTGTTCTTGTTTTTTAATTTTTGTAAAAACTAAATCAGCATTCATTTCTGACCTGAGTACTTATGTAAGTATCGTAGGTCTATAAATTTAAGGTTTTTGATAATTCTATGCCTTTATAATTCGGACTTTAATGTAGCGCCTTTCAGGGGTGTTTTATATCCTTTTTAAAATCTTACTCTAAACACAGCAAAGTTATCTAAAATTGATTTTGTTCGAAATCATCGGTGCTTTGACTAATCTCCCTTTCAATTTTAATATAAAGGATCAATGAGATCATAAATTAACTTTCTATCTTTACTAAAACAACATATAAATTTTGTGACGCCACCAGGTTTGTCATACTTTATTACTTTATTTTACGACGGTTAGATAAATTTTATGCCAAACGGCAATCGTGTTCTAGAGCGGATGTAGCAAGAATTATGTGAAAATGTTTTGATTTCCTGTTTATATACATTCAATATCGGTTAGGTGCACAGCCTAGGAACCGTGTAAAAACGTGCACTTAACCGAGTATGAATATATCCGGAGTTAATATACAGAGTTATATATATAATTCTTGATCGAAGTATTAGGTGCAGTTAACTGGAATGTGAACTTATCCGGTATGCACTTAAAGGGATTTAACTGTATTTCAATATTAACATCTAATTTCAAATGAAAAGCTTGCCATTCTGTGAGATTTCTGAATTTCGTATATTTTTATCTTAATCTTTTGAAAAATTTATTCGCAACCTGTTTTATAAATAGTTATCTATCGAATAAAAAGTTTTGTTTGTATTGAAGATTGCTAATATATATTCTCGATGTGTTATTGTAAATTTTAAATCTATATCTTACTCGTATTTGACCAAATTTGTGCCCCATTCTAATAATTAATTGAATCTTTTATAATTCTCAAACATTTCGACAGATATACCTAACAATAATATCAACATCAAAAACAAGATTAGACGGGTCGACATGAAATAAAAAAAATATCCTTTAGAATTTATTTTCCTGACACATTTAAAAGCTAATTTGGTGTTAAAAACAATAGCAAAATGATTGGCTGGATATCTAATGAGTACTGTAAAATATAATTTTGACAGATAAAACAGAAGATGAGACGACAATACATCAAACCGGTTTGTAATTCATAAAAATACATCAGAACTAGTTGATGTCAACAGAAAATGTTGACAAATAATTTCAACTACAATAGCAAATATAGATATCAAATTTTCCTGAAAAAATAATGCCCCAGCCATTAACCAATCCAATAAAAATGTTTATAATCGCAAGTATTGTGTTCCTGCAGAGATGTATCCTATGATTCTCAAATAGAAATATGGAAACACTAAAAATTGCAACTATTTTCGGGCATGTATTTTACAAACACATACATGAACAATTATGAAATGCCAACACCTCCAAGATATGAATAGATTTTCATTAATGATTTTTTATTTTGAAAAATTGCATGCGTCATTATGAATTTCTCGTATCGGTGATATATGAGATAAAAATATTCTAAAATTAAAAAATGGAAATTCAAAATAAATCGATTAATCAACCAACCAAACAAAAACATTTCCTCAACGTGTAAGTTAAGTATTTTTGCAAAGCCTGAGAATGAGTTTACAGACTAATTTTTTCAGGATCGGCTTTGTGTATGACGTAACGGCGAAATTATACATAGACATATAGTTTGAATGCTCGCCATATTTCCGAATTTTTCTTAACGTAAACATCAAAAAGAGAAATAACATTCAGCGCCTCTTTGTATTAGATTTGTTTTGATGATAACAATAGTAAAATCCTGATAAACCGAACTTTTTAGACATTATAAATTTGTTCTTTATATCCCGATGTTCGGTTTGACCGATATTTGTTCAAAAATACAAATAGCACAATACAATTATTTATTTCGAAGATGTTCAGTTTTTTAATTGACGGGTGAGTTTATCGAGATATTTCGGTTGTGTTTACTGCTTTATCTTTTAAATTCTGTAATATATATCTTCAGTCACTCGTAAATAATATTTTGTGATTGAAGATCATCAATCACAACTGTGATGACTATTTACGGAGTGTTATATCTTGGCCTGGCCTATAATGACGTTTAGCCACCCCTTCATAAATGCTGTCCATCACTTTCTATTCCACTTGTTTCAGAAATTTCATAATGTAAAAAAAATGTATTTTTTAAATAAAACTTTATTAATCTTGAGATTATCTACTTTAGTCGCAGATAAAATTTCTTTTTCTACATAATCTATGAATTTATGACATATTTAGAAATCATAATGTCGAAACAATTTTTTATATCAATCACCATACCTCTAGGAATCCTCTTTCATTTGGATTGCGTCAAGATTCGACGATTGAACTTCTTTATATTCAATTAACGCTCTCATAACTGAATACATTAATAGTTTTCCATGCTTAGAATTAAAATTCAGAATAATACCAGCATCCATCATCTAACACATGTTCTTATGGTTGATAAACATTATATTTTCATATTAAATCCAGTTTCAGTTAGACTAGAACGTTTAGGACAATTTTGAAACAGAAGCAAAAATGTTGGGTATGATTTACGTAGCGGCATGCAGCATTAAATCATTTCTGTCCAGAAAATATCCAGTATCATGCAATTTTATTTTCATGGCGGTGAGCTCGACTAATGTTTCTCGATTTTTAGGCTTTGAGGTTTGAGATGATTGTCTGTGATAACATCAGGTATGTTTTCGAACAAGGTATTGCAGTACGGTTGAAATTATCAATAATTCTGAAAACATTTTTGTCATTACAGAATGCTGTTATGAATAAAATGTTTTTTTGGTGTCATTTGAAAAAATACAACAGTTTTAATTGAATTGAAAATATCTATTTAATCATATTTTTCACTTATTTTGTGCCATTTACTTTTTACTAACTTTTCCATAAATATAAAAATTATACTCCCGACCTCTCCCGACATGACGTTTAGTGAAATTCAATGTCACAATTTCATCCAAAAATGATGTTTGATGTGCTTATATAATATTCAGTTACTGCATGTTCTTGAGTAGTGCTGCTTTCTCAATTAAAGTATGGTCACTCATCAATTTATGAATGAATCTATGACATGTAAACTACTCAAACAGTATTCTGTCAATTTTCTGATAATTTCGTCGTCTCATTTTAATCGTTATCTAGGAATTAACCAAATTTTGTAATCATTCTTATTTTCATCGATTTCATAAATTGTAGATTTTCCAATCTTTACATTTTGAATAATTCATATTTTTTTTTGACCAGACTCTGTCAAAATTATGAATTCATGCTTTTGCTTAAATATTCGCGTTTTTCATTTTTTTCCTTCCGGAACTATAAAATCATGAACTGATCTTTTCTATGACGTAGGCAAAATATGATCTTAGAATTTCTAAATATAATCATAAAAATGCTGTTATAAATAAATGAATTATTTAAGATATCATTTTCAATAAAATTATATTAATAATTTAGCATAGGAGGAATGGATGGCTCATCAAACACTGATGCGCATGGGTTATACTAATGACCTCAAATATTAAGTTCGTTATATCCGAAATATTTGTTGCAACCCGGTTCGTTATATCCGGTTTTTACTGTATCTATAAATATTCATAAAGTAAAAATAAATTCAAATCAAATGAACATCGAATATCATAAATAATTGTTTTATTAGTAATTCAAATATAGTAAAAAAATAAACAAATACAAAATAATGAAATATTTAAACGATAGAGTTTCAGCTGTTTATCAATATCTGGTTTCGATTTCGGAATCATTTATCTCAAATTACCTGTTCTAATTATGTTTACTATCCTTCTTTTTTGAAAATGTAGTTGATAGTGCACTGATCTCTGCTAAACTAAATTGCAAGATATAAGTCATCATCAAAATATGTTCATTTTTTCCCAAAATCTAGGATATAGAACCGGTACAGTTTTTTTAACCCTGAACTTGTGATATTCATTTTTAAATTTGGATTATATTTATGTATTATTTACTCGATCTAATAGGTACGTTTCTGTATTTGACCAATCTGCAGTATCTGTATTAGCATGGATATCTAAAAGCGATATTTGTATATAAATTTTTATGATATCATTATTTCGATAAATTGAGTCACCCATAGTGTTGTCAATATCTTGGTAGTATATATACAAACCTTTTATGCATTTAGTTAGGAAAAATATTGAAATATTGCTGTATTTACCTCTTCTCAATACTTTTTGAGCAGAAGATTTCCAAACAACAAATACTCATATGAAGTTTTTGGTTTTAACTGAATTCAACCCACCATCATTAAATTGTTTATCGTTAGAGCTGAATATCATAAAGTGTAAGGATATCTTGTATATCCAATTTAATAGATAAGGGCTGAGTACTCGGATGGGTGACCTCAGGTGAGCACCGATGCTTCGTTGTTTAGACTACTGCTTGACTCGCATTTTACTACACACAACAGGTGTGTCAGTAAGCTATTTCATTCTTGGATTCAGTAAGATTTTGTGAGGATTATTATCGTTTTTGTAAATAAAACCAGCACATAGTTGAAAAGATTAAAACAGATTCATGTTGATTGCTTTTGAGAGAGAAATCCTTCTCGTGTATTGCAAACGATTTTATAATTCATTCATTTTTGTCCAAATGTGACTTAACAATCTCTAAAGCTATGAATTACTTCAAAAAATATTTACTAAATAAGTTACGTTATAAAGCGATTTATGTGAACGTTTACCGAAATTTGATTCTGACCAAATACTGACAATTCATAACACATTGTATAAAATGTATAGCTTGTAACTAATGTTTTAAATTCTCCATGAACCCAAAAACGCTTTAACATTACCAGGACACATTCCAAGATACTGACATAATATTCTGCATCGGACACTCTTTCTTGATAAAACTTTTTAAAAGTGCCAAATATTGACTCGAATTTTGTTTACTTTTCCAAATTTATAAGAAAATAATAAATCTTCAGAAGGTGTATCGGTTTTTATGGTTCAAATATAACGAATGATTGGTGATTCTTTGTTGAAAGGAAAGGATTCATCAAATTGGATAGAATATTTCCATATGTTTAAATAATCGTGAAGTTACTTATCTGACTCCATTCGCCATTTCATCTATTTATATTTGCACTGAATTTTTACAGAGAACATTTTTGTGATAATATGACTGGGCTTGACGATGGAGGACAGTTTTTATGAGCCTACAACTTTAGGCCATTCAAACATCTATTAGAATGTGTATCACCTAGTATTACGAAGATCAATGTTCAATTTAAGCAGCTCATGCTCCTTCCTATTTAAAGAGGAATAAATGTTTGATAAATTTATCTACATAAAATATATCTTCTCTCGACATTGTAAATTTAAATAATGTGGTACTTTTGTTCGACTCATTTTTCATATGATCAAGTATGAATGAGGGCTTAATCGCAAAAACTAATCTAGGGTATTTGGTTAACAACCAGTCTAGCTACGGCTCTTCAACGCCTTTGAGCTGGTCGACACCTCTGAGCTGGTCGACACCTCTGAGCTGGGCGATTGGGCGCTCTCGGCCCCAGTAACGACTACATCAGCACATGAATCTAGACATTGTCGAAGCCTGGACCAGCTCTTTGTTGCCTGTAGCTGTGTCAACGGTCGTGCTGTTAACCTGAGCCCGTGAATGATGCTTCATGTTTTCATTTGAAAAACATTTCCGCCAATTATAATATATATGGTAACGAATTGTCTGTAGACGATTGCTTAAATCAATATCAGAAGTATTAAATATGGTAGTGCCGATTTTTACTTTAACACAGAATAAATAATGAACATTTTCTCTCATTCTCTAACACACTTCAAAGAGAAACAGGAATTTCATCAGGAATGGGAGTTTTTAGTAAGTTCTTGTTTAATTCGGTGAAGGTTTCTTTTATGAACTATCATTTTTTTACCTCTTTAGAAATCAATAAACGACTTGCCAATAATTCATAGAGTTTTTGCGATTATTTAAATTTTTTTCAATCCATTATTCCACTCTAGAGTGAAAATCTTTAATTTTTACGAATGATATTTCATGAATAATTTTATATATTATAAAATCAGATTAATAATTTAGCCCACATCAATCAGGATTGATAAATTTGCTTGTTAGCGCAGTGTCTATTGTAACTTGAAAATTTTTCAATACTTGTAATAAGAGGCCTTTGAACCGATCAATTATAGGATAGAATCGTATGTGTTGTTTTTCTTAGGTTAATTAGTAATTTCTTCACTTAAAATCTATAAAGCATGCCTACGATGTCTTCATACAAATGTCACTAATAAATCTCATTTACTGAACAAGAACACAAAGGTAAAACTAAGATCAATGGAGAGCAGACTTCCTATATTTTGAATTAAAATTAATACGCGCGAAATCCAAACACCCTTACCATCTGTCAGAGTTAAAAATAACATATTTAGTCATCTTCTGTTCGATACACCGATATCATCTATACTGATATTCAGTACGAATTACACGATTAAATATACCATACTTTTCGATATATAAACTGGCACTTTTCCACCAAAATGTTAACTGTGTTGATTATACAACGATGTAAATAATATATGAATTTTTACCGTTTACCGTGAGTATTTATCTAAAAACCATGAGATTTTTCCAAAGATTTGAACCTATTGGCTTATTTATGTACAAAATAAAATTAAATTAGAACTTTATCGGTTCCCGCTGATTTAAGGTGCACTCTAAAAACCTGTATATGCGGTAAAACATTTTTTGAGGTATCACTATATTTTTAAGATTTCAATTCGTGAAGAGGTATAACAAAATAAAATAGCTTCTTATTGAAAACAAGCGAATGTCCAAAATACTAGCTATTTATGAAATATTCAGTGATTCTTAAATAGGTGAATCATTTGTTTCTATTTATAATTTAACTGAAAGTTTAATTAATTGGTCATTTGTTGCCCCTTTTTATTTGCTTCATGACCGTACAAAATAATTTTTATTTGTATTCTTTACGGCTTTCTATCCAGGCTTTATATCCGCTCCTCACCTCTAAGGTGTCTATGACGCTTTCGTTGAGAAATCTAGGATTAAAAGCTGTTCTTGATATAATTACTGATGAAATGAATACGTGTGTTATTAAAAATTTTCTAAAAGACAATAATCAATAATTTGTTGACATATTATTTCAATATATGGATCAATCAGCCATATAGCCAATTTACCAAGCTAACTGCTAACAAATCAAGATAGTCGGCGGTGAATTTCTTGTACAGCATAGTTACATGCGATCATGTTCTGACGATAAGCAAGTAAACTTGCCACTACTAGCGAAGCGGCATTTAAATATCCGTATACAATCGCTAAGTAATTCTGATCAATTATTGCTCTTTGCTAGATATCTAAACATGAAATGTGTGATAATTTGTTTTTCCAACAAAAAGAATAACGCAGTATTTTTAAAATAACTATTTTTTACATAAAATTACTGATTTGATCTTTCCATATTGTTGATAATTAACGATACTGGCTTGATCATCATAGAAGATAATAAACGATTTAAGGTAAAGTATGATTGATCTTTAACCTTTTAACATTATTTAAGCGTTTCTAGATTAAAAAATATCATTTTAATTGGGAAATTTACAGTAATAATTTTATTTAGAGAATTAGACAATAATTAATGTTTTGTAAAATATAATTGTTGAATTTTGATAAGAACAAAAAATATATCGGTAATGACCTATAGTAAGATCACATTTCAAGATATTCAATTATAAAATGTATTAATTTGTATTTTCTAGAAGTAAGCATGAAGGTTGTTACTATTTTGTCAACACCATTTCTCTAGCAAACCGTTTGTCTCAAATAATTAAATCATCAATATCGAATTGCATACACGTAAATATGGAAACAAAAACGTCATGATAAATTTTAAATTCTAACGAATCGGAGGTAGTGCGAAACCTTATATAATATTTGTGTGTATCATGTTCTGAATAAAATGGTTTTTCACACTACAGGTACTAAAATAAATTTGTTTAGCTTTAAATACAGGGTTGTCTCTTTTGTAAAATCTCTGAACTTAATTAAAGTTGACACATTTAATAATTGAGTGCACGATCAAATTTAAATCATTTAATTCATCACCTTCTTAATTTGCACCCTATTTCCTATTGATCCAGATTAGCCGTTAACCAAGACTGTGGATAGAGTTTGTTGACAAATCCAGGATATTTTGTAAATAGAACAATAAACAGGATCCTTATGAAATATAATACAAATCAAGAGTGAATTAAATCTTATTCCAGCAATACAAACTTTACAGAGGATAGAAGTATAGCTTTGATAGACTTTCTGTAATTTTTATGTTTTTGTACAACATGATCACCATTTAAGGATTTCGTTTCCACAAGCTATTTAGACACATTATTATATCTCATAATTATTCCTTGTGTGATGTTATAAAATGAATCATTTTGTTCATATTAGTTCAGGTTCATGCCGAGCATTTTTGATATCCTCGCGTTAACAACTTTATATTCCTTTATTTCATAAATCATTCATTGATTTTCGACCACATTCTTTGGATTATGTCAATCAATCCCATGTTAGCAATTTGGATTTACTCGCTTTTAGAGAAATCGAAATAAAGTGTAAATAACCAAAATATATATTTATAAAATGTTACTGATGTTCAGGAACAGATGGAAACGTCTCCATTAGGCGGGCCGGATATGAAATAATGATGTCCTTGGTTGGTCGGATATACAAATTCGTACTTTCACCATATATTAATCCACTAAATGTACGATGAACAAATCGTATTTAATGTAATGTTTACAAAGAGACCAAAAAAGCATAATACAGTGTAACATTCTCTACTTTAAAGAAACTAAATTTAATCAGATATTTGTGATTGATTAATGTTATCAAATAGTTATTTTAATTATAGCCTTCATGTTTGAGTCAAAATTATACACACTGCAAGCGAATATCAGTTAAATCTCAACGTCGCTTGATCCTATAAATATATATAGCCACATCACCATACATGTTCAAAACTATTCCCTGGCAGGATCAGGCCCGTGGAGCGTATTTAACATATCATTGCTCGATAATAAAAAAATTTAGATATATTCGTACATGAAATAAATTTCACGTAATGAATTTAAAATTGATAGGAAATCTGTTTAAAATTGGTAATTTATAAAATAAAGGCGATAGGTATTAAAATGTTGAAAAAAACCTCTTATTTTGATTCAAATGCACCAGATAGTCGACCAGATAATGTTTATTGGGGTATCATACAAATTATATAGATATTTGTTTGGAGATAGAAGAAATCCAAAAAATAGTTTTTCATAATTTTGATGAATTCATCATATTTTTCAAACTTGTGAAGATCGAGAAAGGAATGTTACATCTTAAAATACATTAGATTTTTAGGTTAGAAAATTTTAACACGATTTATTCGAGGCAATAAAGATTCTCTAATCAGATAAATATAATTTATCGGGAATGGGAAATCATATAAAGTAACATGGTAATCTTCAAAACGATGGATGTCATTGAGAATCAAGTGATGATTTAGATATTTGAGAGTATTCTTACTTTTATTAAAGAAACAGGTGGTTCATTAAGATTCTTTAAATGCACAAATAAAAGTTGAGTAACAATGAATGACAGTTATCATAAATTAAACATGGCGAATGTTAGTATTTTTGACGTACAGTAACATTTGTCAAGGCTCATAAAATTTAAATGTGCTCATAAATTATATGAATAGTACGATGTTGAAAATAACATTTTGCCTATTTAAGCTGTCCATGATTCAGACCAGTCTTAACTTCATCTCGATTTCTTTATTAGATAAATATCAAATCGATTCATCCATGGGTTTCTCAATCGAAAAAATAAACGGAAAGTTGATTACACTTGTAGATCTCCTATGAGGGTTAATGTAAATAATCAATTATAGCATCGTTTTCATAACTTGTCATGGTACATGCAATTTAGAGGTCTATGTGAATTTAAGCGAACTTCTTCAGTTCAGATACAAATCGTATCAAGAAATGCATGTATAAGCAATATAATATACAATTTTTGTAAATATACCTTTTCAAAACTGATCCATCGGATTTTTAATATATCCTTAGTAAAACGTAATTACGATTTATAAAATTAAATGAACGATTCACTCTTTAAAATAGAGTTTATATATACTCAGTAATCAGGGAGGTGGGATTTGAGCTTAACTATATGTAATCGAATTTCGGTTTCTTCTTTTTGAGACAGGAAAATGGAGACGCTTACGCCCTTATAAAATGTTCTATCTCTGATAAAATTAAGAATTTTATGTGATATACTTTTGATGCAGTCGTTTGAAAATTTTATCAGTCATCAAAACTAGCTCGTAAAAATCATGTGAATTCTGATGTTTCATTAATTAATTTTATGTAAAATTTTTGTGTTCATAGATTATAGTTAGTGGCGACTCAGAAATGCCAGAGTTATCTTCAATTTATACACCTCCTAATGAAAGACTGTGACTTATTGAATAAAATTTCTTATGAAGTTTCAAAATGAAAATTTATGATGCAAGTTTTATGGTATATAGATGGTTACAGTGCTTGATAAGAAATGGTGTCAAATTTAACATAAATTATTTGGACTGATAATCGTATGGTTTAATCAATTCGATGTGTACAATTGAGGTCATTCTGATATCAGTCGTTAGCATATACAAATAAATTCATGTGTAGTGATTAATGTGTACTTTTCTTGCTTTGTTCATTATTTAAAAACCTATTTCAAATAATTACAACTACAGCTATATAATATCTCGATATCTATCTGTCGAAGATCAAACAGGCCTCTATATTCGAAATTCTCATGGTTATTTTATTTTCTCAACGTTCACAATTTTAGACCCTTATACATCATTTTAAATTTCATCCAACAACAAATAGTTTAAATGGTTTGAATGTTTACAGACACTTAATTTTATATGTTTTTCAACGCATAACGTTCAAAATTCCAATACTTAACGAAACCGTTTATGATTTAAATAACAGAATGCAACACAGATCATAAAGAATACACAGTAGTTAGACTTATTTTAGGGATATAAAGGAATGGAATTTGCAATAAAATGCTTGAGCGTTTACGTATATTTTGAAGATAGCGTAATATCACAAACCAGTTGCGTGTACATTTCTGTCATCCAAAAGTGTTGCTGTTAGTCAACAGTGTCATAAATACTTTTTGAATGTATATTTATGGCATTTAACTCATCAGAGGATTTGTCTGGTAATTTTAATTGATATGAATGAACGGATGTGCATGTATGGAAATTTGCCGTTAGACTATGATGATTATATTTGAGTGCGCCTGTTGGATTTATACACTAAATGTATGCCATTATGAAAGTGTATTTTACGATCATTAACTATATTTAATAATTAAACCCATGAATATCTTTTGACAATAACATACAACCAAATGAAAAAAATCCACAAAAGAGAAATGTTTATCTGTTTTTGATACATTTTTTTTTCAAACAAAAAATTACTAATAAATTCAATGTATGCCATAAGCGGCATATTTCCGATTCAATTTCTTCACACCACGCGACCTGTAAGTCATAATGCCTGCTTAGATTTCTAAATTATTTGGACTGATAATCGTATGGTTTAATCAATTCGATGTGTACAATTGAGGTCATTCTGATACCAGTCGTAAGCATATACAAATAAAATCATCTGTGATGATTAATTTGAACTTTTCTTGCTTTTTTCATCAGTTAAAAACTATTTCAAATCATTACAACTACAGCTATCTAATATCTCCATTTATTTTCTGTTGACGATCAAAGAGCTCACTATATATGAAACACAGGTGGTATTTAAATTGGATCGGGATCCACAATTTTAGATACTGATACATCATCAAAAAATTTCATCCAACAACAAATCATTATTAATGTTTTTATCGTGTGTTCAGATATATTCCATTTTTTATTTTTCCTCAGAAATAAAGCCCAATATTCCCATAACTAACGAAACCGTTAATGATTTAAATAACAGAATGCTATACAGATCATAAAGAATATCCAATAGTTAGACGTATTCTAGGGATTGAAACGAATGGAATTTTTATTAAAATGATAAGCGTTTATTTATGATTTGAAGAACGCTTAATACCACAAACGAGCCGTGTGTATATTTTTTGTCATCCAAAACTGTGGCTGATAGCTATCAGTGTCATAAATACTTGTTTGAATGAATATTTTATGGATTTACACTCATAATAAATCGTCTGGTAATTTGAATAGCTATGAATGAACCGATATCCATGTAAACAAATTTACCGTTAGACTATGATGATTTTCTTTTAAAGCGCCCTCTGGATTTATAAACTAAATGTAGGTAATTATGAAATTGTATTTTCAGATCATTACACCATTTGGCGTCTAAGAGTTCGCGTGAAGACATTTTCAAATTCTGAAAAAAATTCAAAATGAAAAAAATTGCTATTATATATTTTAAAAATGTTTCCTCTGGAAAGCTCTTGATCAGAATCGAGTAGATTCTTTCGCCCTCCTTCACAATCACTTTCGGTGATTTCCGTTGATGAACTTCTCAGAACCTCCAATAATCTCTCATTGTCGAAAACTGTGATTGATCTCTTGACTATTGCTTTTCATTATGAAAAAAGCTACCCAATTGGGTTAAGTTTTGGGAATATGCATATAGGAATATAATATTATGCCCTCTTGTTTGTAGAAGTGCTGAAACACCAGATGAATGATTAAATCTAACGTTATCCATTTTAAATATATGTTGCGGCCTTATAACACAGAAAAAGTCATTATTTTTCCGAGATGTGTCGCAACATCATTGATGGAATCCCAAAAACTTTTATCATGGACAAAGTTAAATTTCATCATTCATCTGGTGTTTCAGCATTTCTACAAACAAGATGGTATAATATCATACTCCTAATCGCATTATCCACCCAACTTAACCAAATTGGGTTGATTTTTTCTAAATGAAAATCAATAATCAAGAGATCAATCAGTTTTCGACAATGAGAGATTATTGGAGGTTCTGAGAAGTGCATCAACCGAAATCACCTAAAGTGATTGTGAAGGATGGTTGAAATAAACTACTCGATTCTCATCAAGAGCTCTCCAGAGGAAACATT